>SNQJ01S0045629.1:0-16838 GCA_010110895.2 Picea sitchensis | reverse complement strand
TTACATAATTTGCAAGGAGAGACATGGTGAAGGAGGTGAAGGGAAACAAGCAATGGAAGGTGGTGAAAAATCAATGGAGTAAGGTTTCCTTGGTTCTTAGAGAAAATGTCGGTGTAAACCAAATACTTGCTTTGGAAAAAAATACATTGGTAGGGAAATTAATAGGTAAAAGGGTGACTTGAGAACAACTTGGAAGTTGGATTCAAAAGGTGTGGGTTCTCATTTTTTGCTATGATATATCCTTTCACATCCTCTCTCATGGATGGTTGGGGTTCTTATTCAATTGAGAGAAGATCCATTCATTCCTAAAGGAGTATGGTTCATGAGAGTTCCTTCCTAGCCATGAAGCCATGGCATCTTTATTTGATGTTAAAGATCAGTTTATGGAGGAAACTCAAGTGTACGTGAAGGTTCCTATGTTTCCCATGGAGATTTAGATAGTACAATCCCTTACAATTATTGGGAATTTGGTTGGTAAGACACTTTTAATTGATGATATATTTTTTACTAGGAATATCAACTCCATGGTGAGATTGCTAGTTGAGATAGACGTCAGTCTTGGCCTTTATGAGCTGGTGGATTTTGTAATCGGGGATAAAAAATGTTCCAAGATTATCAATTATTAGAGCATCCGATTTAGATGCATAAGGTGATTTAGATGCATAAGGTGCTATGCCTATGGCCATGTGCATAAGGAATGTGACAAGGTTCTCTTCAAAATGATTTAGTTGAAGAAGGAACTGTTGACTCAAGATTGTGGTAGGGAGGATAAACTTGTGGATTTGATAAAAAGGGAATGAGGTTTATAAGGTCATGGCCTAGTCAATATCCTTAAGGGAAATGCTAAGGATACGGTGGACAAGGTGGAGGTCGAGTTACGGATTGGGAACCTGTCTTAGGAGCTCGTCATGGATCAATATGCTCTAACACCAAAAAATAAGAAAGAGTGTAGGACACATCCAATAACGGAGGATATCAAGTTTTTGGGTAAATCTAATACACTACCTCTTCACATGCCTTTGGTCCTCTTCTTTTCAAAATATGGAATAAGTAGAAATATTTTTTTGTGGAATCAATGTAGAAGGTTACATGTAGTGGTAGGATTGTCTCTTTGTTAGGCGATTTGTGTTTTTCTAAAGGGGCTGTGAGTAGGGATTCCCTGATGTTTAGTAATGTTAGTCTATTCATTATGTTGATAGGGAAAATCTTATTGGTGGAAGGAAAAGTCTCGTCACCTTAGACTCTTTTGCAAAGGGGAAGGGCATTACCTCCTATGAACAAAGAGGGGTTTTTTCCCACCAATTTTACTATCCTTAGAGGTTTGGGTTTGGATTTCCCAAAGGACGTACGACCTTTGATTGTAGGGGGAAGCCAACTTTGATATTAAAAATAGCTTACGAGAGAGAAATTAAAGAAGTGAATCAAGGTAAATAGAGGTTGATTACACTAACCCTTAGAGTAGGCCTAAATCATTGTTCAATGTCCTAATGAAAATGCTTTCAATTATTATAAAAGCTTCGGGGTGTAGCGAACGAGACTTGCCCTCAAGACATTGGTGGCATTAGACAAACGAGATATAGTTTTGATACAAGAGACAATGGGAAAGGAAGAGAAGTTCATTTTTTAACTCAAAAAGTCTTTGAGGATGGGACTTTCTTGCTTTAGATTCATAAGGGTTTCGGGGGATTGATTTCTAGTTTGAATCGTAGTGTATCCCTTATTAATTATTTATCTATTCATTCAAGGCTTTAAATAGAGGTATATAGTAAAAGCTTGGGCTTGACTCTCACTTTACTAATATTTTATAAAATTTTATGGGCCTTATGAGGGTAAGCAATTTAATAGGAAAATTTATTTACTTTTGAGTGTTTTAAACTTGATAACCTATTTGTTGTGGGGGACTTAAATCTTTCTTTTATTAGAATTGAGACATGGGATCCAATGCTAGTGTGGATAGATTAGTTGGATTCTTCCATAACTTGTTTAATAATGAAGATGTTGTGGACATTGAACCTATTAATGTCAAGCCAACTTGAAACAATAGTATATAAAGGGGAATATTGTGTTTCCAAAAGGATTGATAGGTTTATGATCCATGGGGGCTTTCTACAAAAGGCTTACATGTATTGGTCATGTACCGTAAGGTCAAATAGATTCCCAAATCGCTTTCCATTTGTTTAGGAATTCGATAAAAATGATCCTAGAGATACTTTCAATTTTAATCTAGTATGGGATATCAAGGAGGAGTTTTAGGAATCGTGAAGGTAAGTTGGTTGAACTATTATTCTTCATAGGGGGGCACTTTTTGTGAACAATTCATAAAGGTTTTGAAAACAATTAAAGAAAAGGTGGTTGACTTGGCAGGAAAAAGACATAGAGAAGGGATGGTGAGCTAAAAGAAGTCGAGAAGACCTCAAATCACTTATTTATACTAATGAGAGATGTCAACTCAATGAAAAGGATAAGGTTCTTTTCAAGGGATTGGAGTCAAAAAAGGAAAAGTCACTTATAGATAGGGAAAGAGAATCAAGGCTCAAGAGTAGGGATACTTTGATTGCAGTGGGGGACCAAAATACAAACATTTTTAAAAACTTTTCCAATAACAAAAAGAGTGTTAATACAATCTAGGAATTAAACAACATGGAAGGGAGAAAGGTCAACAACTTTAAGGATCTAGTTTAATTAAGAGAGTGTCATTTTGAGGAGGTGTTTAAAGAACTAGATAGAGAAAACATAGAAGAAATTCTCAACGTGGCAACTTGTTTCCCTCAATTGGTTGGAGAAGATGAGAATGAGAGGATGTATATCAAGTCACAAGGGAGGAAATTATTTATGTTCATAACTACTTTAAGAAATATAAAAGTCTAGGCTAGATGGATTGATTGTGGAATTCTATATTGAGTTTTTTGACTCACTAGGTGAGGACATGCTCAAAGTTTTTGAAGAAGTGAGAACTTCTAGGAGAGTGTATGTATCTTTTAATTCCACTTCTGTTTCTCTCATCCCGGAAGTGGATTGTGCTAAGAATTTCGATGGCTTCGTGCCTATCACCCTATCAAATTACATTTACAAAATGATTCCCAAGGTCATTGCAGTTAAACTAAACAATGTCTTCTAAAAAATAAACTCACCTGAGTAGTTTGGGTTCCTGGAAGGGAACCATATACATGATGCTATAATATCAACACAAGAGGAACTACACATTATCAAAACCTCACATATGCCATCAAAAATGATGAAGTTAGATATTTCTAAGGTGTATGATAGGGTATGATTTGTTTACTACTCTTAATTTACATAGGGCTCTCACTTCCTTTGGTAAAGTGCATTATGGGATGCATGATTACTGCCTCCTTTGCAGTATTGAGTAATGGATTATCATCAAGTTTCTTTAAGTCTTCAAGGAGGCTTAGACAGGGCTACCCAGTTTCACCCTACTTGTTTCTTTTGGTAGCAGAGGGATTAAGTATATCCATTAGTGAAGCTAGGAGAACAAGGAGAATAAAAGGTGTGTGAATAGGAAGATCTCAGGTACTCACAAGTTACTATTTGTAGAGGATGTTCTACTATCTCATTTTGAATAAAAAAGGGATGTTTAATGTTTCAGGAACATTTTACATCTTAACAATATGGATACACGCATGGACATAAATGAGAATAAGTCTACATTTTATACATTTTGTTTGGAAGGTGATCAAGATCTAGGTATTGGATGATATTTTCATTTTCAACACTTAGACATGTTAGAAGGGGTTAAATATATGGGCCTTGCTCTTAATCATAATTTTTATGGAAAGGTAGATTTGTACTTGCTACTATCTAAAATTTAAAAGTGCATCTCTTTTTGGTGAAATAGGTGACTCTCTAAGGGAGGTACATTATTTATGATAAATTGAGTAATAGAAGCTATTCCAGTATACTGGCACACCCTAGCTCATATAGCCAAAGGTATTTGACCGCAAAATCCTTATGGAATTTCATCACAAAGAAGATCTTATGGAAAATTATACTTTTATAGAAATGCATTTCTCCAAGAACTCTCTTGGACTGGATTAGGAAAGAAAAGGAAGAGTATTGTGAATGTATCCAACCAATGGAAGTTAAAGAAACTAGCCTTCCCACTCATAGTCTCTTGTCTGACATGGAGAGTGGGAGACAGATCACAAGTGAGAGTGGGGAAGATGCAATAATGGGGTGTGGTAGAGACATATTCCTCCCAGACGAAACCATTCAACACCTATAGGTAATTGGTGAATGCACATTTAATTTGATTGATAGCCCGCATGACACATCCTTGTGGTCTAAAGGCTAGAAAAAGGTACTCACTCTTGGTCTAGAAGGAAATTTGGCCCAAACATGGGATCACTTTTTAGTAGAACTAAAAAATGGACATAAAAGATTGAACAATTTCTCAGATGAATTAATCTGGGCTCTAAATAGAGTAGGGGAGAATGATACTACTAGTATTTGATATTCAACTCCTTTTGGACTAGGAAAAGTTGATGATAAATGGTGGTGGCAGAAAATTTGGAAAGTTAAATCCCCTCCCAAGTGTAAGTTGTTTATGTGTCTCATCTTGAACATTAAATTTTTAACATGGAAAGCCCTCTAGAAAATAAATAGAGGAGGTCCAATTATTTGTTCACTTTGGAATAGTGGGGAAAAAACTTCACATTTATTTGTTCTTGCTTTGTAATTTTTATTAGAAAGTCTATGTTGAGGTTGGGGAGCTTTTGGGTATACATAACCTTTGGAAATGTGAATCTATAGAAACATGTATTATTGTTTGGTTTACTTAGCAATATCTAAAGTGCTTTAGAGCAATCCCATTTATGTTTCTACGGGGAATATGGATAACTAGAAACTATATTTTGCTTGAATCAAAGATGCTCACTAATTTTCATGAAGTTTCCTAGGTTAATGCTTTATTTCCCTAATATAAGGTTATTCTAAATGTTAAAATCACAAAGAAATCTCTTGGAGATAAAGGTGGACAAGACTTTATCTAGGGGATATTTGGATGGGGCTTGTCAAGGCCCATATTCTATCAGTGAGATTTGCTTGCTTCATTCTATATATTTAAGAGACACACATATTTAAGTTCAAATGTAATATGGTAAGAGGAACAAGTAACTAAGGGGAATTCAAGACCTTATACTACTTACTAAAATATTCTTTGGATAGAGTGATTGGTAAGTTTCAAGTCATGGGTGATTCATATAGTCATTAGTCAAATTAAAAGAAGCCTAAGTACAAAATTATTATTTCCTTTGATTAGCACATTAATTAAAGGAAATATCTAATCATATGATCCTTTGATTAGCACATAAACTAAAGGAAATATCAGTTTATTTGGGTCAGTCATAGTCCTATTTATAGAGAGCACAACAACCTGAATTTTATGGTTTATTGGAAGTAGAATATGAACATACATTGGTATTACAACAATTTGTTCTTAATTACTTTATAGATAATATAGTTGATATTATGAAGATTGTGGATATTTTTGGATCTATAGTGAAAGATTCTAAATAGATATATCTCTAAATCATGTTTTTTTAATTGTGCCTAGAGCACCTTAATTTGTTTATCTCAAATAAAAATAAAAATAAGATCATGTTTGTTTAGCTTTCCCTATAGCACCTTAATTTATTTATCTCAAATAGCACTTTAATTTATTTATCTCAAATAAAAATAAGGCACCTTAATTTATTTATCTCAAATAAAAATAAGTTTTTTTCCTAAAAAAAAAATAATAATTCAAAAATTTATTCAATGCAAAATATTTTGAAATCAATATTTTATATGTGATAAATTCACTATTTTATATTTAATTATTAATATTTTTAATTAAAATAATTTATAAAACATAATTTTTTAATTTACCATTATATAGTTAAAAATATTTTTTTAATTTACAATTGTAGTTAAATTTTCTATATTTTGATAAACCCACAATTTCATGTCTTATTGTAGATATATTTAATTAAAAATAATTAATAATAAAACCACTATTGCTTGTCTCATTGTAGATATTTTTAATTAAAAATAATTAATAAAAAAATTGAACAGGCTCTTAAAATGAACAAATGTAGCTTACAGAGAATCATGAACGCTGTGTTTTTCCCCTCGTGGACGACAAAACTGGTAGAGATGTGACCACCGCTTCAATGTGGAAAGAGCAGCGCATACATCAATCAATCTTAGAAAGTGCTCGCCGCATACAGCGCTGAAATAAAGCTAAAGTACACGCCGCATTATCAATCAAATTATAATATTCGCAGTAACTAATAAATTGAATGTCCAGACTACTTATTGGCAAAAATGTAATTTCTGTCATTTTATTTGGTCTATCGATAAAGCCGGGTCGAAATTTAAATGTAGAAATCTATGGAGTAAACTGTCAGATTTAAACGTAAAAATCTATGGAGTAAACTGTCAGACCTACAGATCGATAGAATAAATTGTTGCACATTTTAACGATACGTATCCTTCGTCACGTGAATGAAGCGGGAAGACGGGGATTAGTTATATTTTGGTCCATAGTAAGTAACGTTTGATTGCCATTTTATCTTGTACTGTTGGTATGTACAGAATCTTAAATTTTACTGCACGACGGATATGAATAAAACATGGTTTATCTGCTTCACAACAGTGAGACTGACGAATGGCGACGATCAATAACCAGCTTGCTGAGCAGGTTTTAATGCTATCTCGGAGTATATACCAAGACAATTAGACTATATATATAATAGTTTTAGCAGCATTAAAGCCTGCACAACAGGTTGGTTATTGATAGCTTGACATTGTATATTGTCACTCAAATAGCCCCATTTTTTGTCAGTTGTTTTTTTGTTTTTTCGATGAGTAATTTTTTTTGTCAGTTGTTTTTTCGATGAGTAATTTTTTTATTTTTTTATTAGGTTTTTTTTAAATTTTTTTAAAATTAGAAGATTTAGGTTATTATAAAATTAACCAAATTCTAAGAATAAAGTTTCCAACACAATAATCAAAATCTGACTTTCGACACAGTTTTTCCAAAATTTTTAATTTTACAGAAATTTTAAACCAGTCTTTAAAAAAAAAAAAAGGAAACAGCAAAAGAGACCAGTATGCATGACCATTATCCACACCCTAAGGACCATCATATGTCACAGACAAGGTGAAAAAATGTATTTATAATTGAGTAAACTAGACTTGTGGACAATATTCAAACTAATAAAGGTTTCTAACAAATTAAAGGGTTTTACTTTAGAGTAGGTTAACTCGGGAACATTCTTCCCTTCTTAGTATCCTTAATTAGGCAGGTCCTCATGACCATTATCCACACCCTAAGGACCATCATATGTCACAGACAAAGTGAAAAAATGTATTTATAATTGAGTAAACTAGACTTGTGGACAGTATTCAAACTAATAAAGGTTTATAACAAATTAAAGGGTTTTACTTTAGAGTAGGTTAACTCGGGAACAATCTTCCCTTCTTAGTATCCTTAATTAGGCAGGTCCTCCCCACGATAGTTCCCTCACGTCCAATTTATTTGATGGGATTGCCACGATCTACCCGCCGTAATAATTTGGGAATGCACATTATTTTTTGGATCGTTTCGCCTTGGAAACAACCCTACGATATTCCTTACATGTATTCGACGGAGGAGGAGCCTTACGGGGTTTCGAAACCGAGGCATCGCTGGGTTGAACCACTGGATCCAGAAGCTGAAGATGAGAGGTCCAAAATTGATGCATTATGTGGTTCTGATTTGGTTGCTTTTTATGGGCTGCTAAGAAGGATATATTAAATTTTTTGGAAAGAAGTTTAAGCCAAAAAACAAAGACCTCTTCTCGGGGAATCAAAAGGATCGAAAGGAAGCCCAAGTTCGCTTGGACCACTGGCCCCGATAATCTGTGCATGCACGGATAGTTTCGCCTTGGAAACAGCCTTACCAGAGTCCTTACACGTATTCTGCGAAGGAGGAGACTTACGGGTTTCGAAACCGAGACATAGCTAGGGGGCTGAAGCCATGGATCAAGAAGTTGAAGGGGAGAAGTCGAAAATTGATGGGTTATGTTGTTTTGATTTGGTTGCTTTTTATGGGTTGCTGCAGGGACATAATTCGAAAATTGATGGGTTATGTTGTTTTGATTTGGTTGCTTTTTATGGGTTGCTGCAGGGACATAATACAATAATTGGCATAATGGTTTGCAAGACAAAACATTCACATATAAAGAACCTTATTGTTCAAAGTTCATCAAACAAGCATAAAACAAGCATAATGCAATAATTGGCATAATGGTTCGCAAGACAAAACATTCACATATAAAGAACTTTATTGTTCAAAGTTTATCAAACAAGCATATATTTTCAAGCCAAAACCTTGTTTGGAGTGACATAGAGTGTGAAGATGGCACCATTGATCATACTGCTCTGATACCATACAATAGGTTGGAATACTTTATTATGGGAGAGAAAAACAACTCCCATGCACCATGTACATTTGTAAGAAGATCACATAGGAAGGGATTTGGTGATGGTGATTCTTCTATGATGGGTCCAACATCCTTGAACTATGCATTGGTATTACTATTATATGTAATGATCTTTCTTTGAATGTTGGCTATATTTTAGGTTCCAATGTTGTTATGGCCCAAATGTTTTTAGAAGACATCCACAACCACAGTTCAAAAAGCCAACTTTTGTACAAAAAAGAGGATGTCAATGGAAATTTGTATCGAAGGAAGTGAATGATATGCCATGGGTTGCAATTATCACCTATAATGAGTACCTAAATAAGGATTGCAATGGTTTCCCATGCCATGGAAAATATGTTAGATCTCGCGATCCAAAGTCCTTGAGCACCCCCGGTCTTTCAAATGAGATCCAATAAATGATAAAGACACTTTGTGGACTTACAATATTTGAATGTCATATCCTTGATGGGATCTTTGGTTCAGTGATGGGTGCTACAAACCTTAATTTATGTAGAAAAGATGTCTCCAATATATTCAACCTCCATTTGAAAGATAAGTATCAATTAGATCCCAATGATTCTTTGAGTGTTAACAAGTGGTATCAACAAGAGAAAAAATATTTTTAAATCTTTTTTTTTCTACTAGTGACCAGAATGGGGAGGATGTACCATTCATAATTGGCATCCAAATAGAATGGATGCTTGATATGATGGTCATGTGTTCTCACAACAACATGTTGGCTTTGGATTCTACGTCAAATATGGGGTGAGTTTCATTAGTTTTTTTTATGTTTATATTGAGTTCAATGTTTCATTCAATATAATTAGTACTATAAAATTGAGAACTTGATTATTGTATTGGTTTGTGTAGTACCAATTATACACAGTTATTGCCTTCGATTCTCAATATAGCGGTGTTCCTATTGCATGAGAAGTGTGTTCACGCAAACTGAATGTTGTCATGACAGATGATACATTAGCAAAAATTAAAGTATTGAGGTGAGACAAATATTCTACGCATTATGAATGTATGAATTATCATTAGCACATGTACACCTAAATTTGTGTTGTTATTACAAATGATGAATATATTTGGTTGCTAAATGTTAATCGCGTTTAATTAACACAAGAACGATATCATTTTTCTTGTAGAAAAATTTGTGGTTGTCACTTCCTCCTTTATTGTTGGCATGTTCGTTATGCTTGGTAAAAAAATGCATTTCAATTGGCATCTTCCCCTGAGAGAGGCGGGGAATTATCTCATAGTCTAGGTGAGATAATGCACCATTGTTGTGATCATGATGTCATTAGTGAGGCAATGCGAACATTTTTTGAAACATTTGTTGGCAAAGTTAAGTTTTTGGACTACTTAAGAAAACATTGGTTGGAAGGGTATAAGATATGTAAGTTACTTATTATGTTGTCTTAGATTACTTTCCTCAACATATATAGATCATTTTAATTTAGTTATAATTACATGTCATATTGAATTAACATATTAATGATTGGTTATTTTTTTCTTATTAGATATGTGGGAAAAATGTTATCAGGACTTTCCTCATGCTAATCAAGAGTTCAATAGTTCAATTGAATCATACCATTGCTTCTTGAAGACCAATTTATTATGTGACCGAAAGCATAAATGTTCTAGGAGAATGGATTGGTTGATTTTCTCCCTATTGAAGAGGGTGGAACCTTTTTTGGTGCATCGAAACTATTTGAAGGGCTCTTGGTTTCTAACAAACTGGAAGAAGGAGAGGTACCTTGAGACTTCATTAGATAAATCTAGGATAATTCCTAGCAATGATGTTAGTCCTCGTGACATTGTTGAAAGTGCATACATGGTTATTAGCCAGGCGGATTGTGCAAAATATTACATTGTATCAACATCTACTGCAAATGGTCTAGTGTGTGATTTCTCATGGTCATTGCGAGGAAACAAATGCAAACATGTTTTGAAAGTGAATGTTCTATATGGAATTTGTAATGAAGTAGCCCAAGAAGATGCTATAGAGGAAGAAACAATGGATGAGCTTCTAGAACAACAAGCCACGTATATGCCTCATACAAATGATGCCAATGGGGACAATGAGAATGCTCATGAAAATAGGAATGGGGACAATGTTGGAGGAGATGATGACAATGCCCTTCATCAAGGAAACAATGATTGTGATTTGATTATACAAGGGATGTTAGAGAAGCTACAAGGATTACAAGTGATCCTTCTTTATTATATGAAATTTCTCCATTAAAGTTTACTTTATTCTAATATGCTATGGTATTTACATATCACTTTGAATGTTTTATATGATTCATTTGTTTTAAAATTTCATGCATTTAAATTGGCAGGATGCAATTGGTCATGCACCACGGGAACAACATAAATGTTTGGAAATGAAGGAGTATTTGGAAATATTTCTATTGACTTCAATGACAAATTTATAATGGACTTTGACTTCACTAATGAGCCACAAGCATTGGATGGATCTCTAAGAAGAAAGAAACGTTAGATTAGCCCTAGCTTTAAGCGTCGACGGAGGGCTCGACAAGCTCTAGAAGAGGACTTTAATGTGAATGCTGAAGAATATATGCCACGTGAATTTACCAATTCTAGCCAACGTGGGAGGAGAAAAGTTGCATCTATGCCAAATCCACAATGTGAGACAATAGTTGCATCCATGCCAAATCGGGGCAATCAAACATATTTGCCTTTTGATTTGAATAATTTTCCTAATAATAACAACTAATAGATAGCTTGTTATGTTTAAAACTCTCCAAACATGCCACTAAATTTGATGACCAAGAAGAATGTGTGGCTTTCATCTTTGTGTAGAGATAATAAAGATAAACCATATCCAACGTTGCTCCAACCCTATCATGCTTCCAAGAATGAGATAGGTACTCTTATGTTGGAAAAAAAAAAAATTCTAGTGGATCTTAGGTAAAATCCACTATTTCTTTATCATCCTCTTTCTCTACTTTCCTCTACCATTGCATTCTTTAGCATCCTCCACCCATTCAATGTAGACTCTACGATAAACAACTAGTAAACCAATATATACCTACAACAAAAAACATAAAAGAGTACAAGCACACTTGACTTCAAGGTATGCTCGTCTCATGTATATGACATGGAACTTGAGTGAGGTTTGTGAACCAAGAGAAATGGTGTAAATCCCACTATATAATGTTATATTGTATCTGGCTAGATTGTCATATCTCTATGCTATTTAATTCCATGCCACGTTGATGCTTTGTGTGCTTCTTTTCTCTTCTTAACATACCAAACATGTGGAGATCAAAGTGAAAAATTACTTAAAGCTTAATATATCATATCTTAAAATAGGCAATAACACAATTAAGAATCTACTCACATTGGTTAAAATGTGAAATAGATAGATGTGAGCAATCCAATGAGTTGTGGAAGGAAACATCTATTGCAAGGTGCAACATAATTCACTAAGAAAGTGATGCAAGTAAAACACAAAATGGTTGAGCAAACCAAATCAATAATTTGAACCCATTATTACACAACTAATTAAAAATAACATTTTGTAAAATATTTAGTCTTTCTATTTATTTGTTTATTAAATCTTTTTTATCTTAAAAATAATAAATATCATCATATTAATTTTAAAGTTATTCAATTTTAATGTTTTTCAGAAACAAAATTCTAAATAATCTCAAGTAATCACTTACCATGTTAATGTTAAGGTTCGATAGACCAATTTAGTCTTAGTGGACTTTAATCATCATCATCATCATCATCATTATGTAATATAATTCTTTTTATTTATCCAATAAACTTTATTGATTTTAAAAATATGCAAGATAAACAACTCAAAAGTTGTTAAATGAATTTGGTCATTCATTTCTACTTGAGCTACCCAAAATAAATATTTATATTATAAAATTTATCGTTCATAAACATCACCAAACAAATATTTAATTTATAAAATTTATCGTTCATAAACATCACCAAACAAATATTTAATTTATAAAATTTATCGTTCATAAACATCACCAAACAAATATTTAATTTATAAAATTTATCGTTCATAAACATTACCAAAAAAATATTTAATTTATAAAATTTATAGTTCATAAACATCACCATCATGATAAGAACATCCATATACATGTTATTGAATTAAGCTAGTCATTCATTTATGTTTGAAGTTAAAAATATTTAATTTTTGGTTGGTGAACTAAAAGAAAGCCTCATCTTCATTGGTATACTATTTATTTTCTTCCAACTCTTTAGAAACTTTATTAATCTTAAATAAGAAACATCCATATGAAGGTTATTTTTTTTTTCCTAGTTTGTCTGTGACGTGCGAGATGAGAAACCGCGACTCACTCGAGCATCTAAGCCGTCAAAATCACCCAGGGATCGCAACCGCGACTCAGGGGCGTCTAAGCCATCAAAATCACACGGAAATCATCTAAGTCGTCAAAATCACCTGGGGATCGCACTAGCCTGAGCCAGACCAACCCTTAACATGGTTGTATTTTTTGTCCCCATGAGTTTCGAACTACACATCAGAGACCATATTAATCAAATTATTTATTTAATTTTAAAGATTTAAAAAATTAACATTTTTTACCAAAATTTAAAAAAATATATAATATTATATAATCATCTAAATTGGCCCATATTATAATATTTTTTTCAATAAAATAGAAAAAGATATTAAAAGTATATAGGACAACAAACATAAACCTACCATGTATATACATTGTGAAAATATTAATAGTACATACTTTTGGAAAATATTAATAATAAGAAGAAAATCACACTTTATGTTTATTTATAAAAAAATAATAATTCAATAGTGATACTTTGTATTTATTTTAAAAAATATTGATAATAATTTATTATTGAAAATTTACCAAATTTGTTTATTTTAAAAAATATTGACAATAAGTTAGACCAAATTTTTTTAACATTAATTGTTTTATTATTATTTTTTTCTTTGGTAAATGTATTATATCTTATATTTAATTTTGAAAAAAAATGAAAATAATTCAATCCATACCTTACATTTATTTCCAAAAATTATTGATATTTTCAAAAAATATTGACAATAATTTAATACTCAAAATTGACCAAATGTATATATTGTAACATTAATTGTTACATTAAATTTATGTAATGTAACGTTAATTGTTTCATTAATTTTCCCTTGTTCATTATGTGTTAATTCAAGGGTTAAATTATTTTCTCACTTACAAGTGTAATTAAATTAACACTATGGAATGCTCTATGGAGATTGTAGACTAATGAAAGACACCAAGTTATGTGCATTGACGCAACATAAACAATCTCAAGACAAGATATATATGAAGGCCCACGCCATAAATATTAAAGCACATGTGCATAATGAGGCAAGAGGGTATGTAGCTACTCTACTCATCGTACATGAGGTGTCTTATGTTAATGTTCAAGATGTTGCTAGATATACTCCATTTTTATGCATGCTTTGCAGGTGTATACAATAATCTCAAATAGTAAATTGGCACACATTAGTATTGCATTGTGCCAACATAATTGATGTGACGATACAAAAACATTAAAAGAAGCATCATTTATTTTTCTTCTAGATCCAAAAGAGGGATGAAAAACATTTAAGTGGCCTTAAAGTCAATGGTCCATGGTATGTGGTCGTTTTGCAAGGTTGCTTTCTAGGTCAAGCAAGCAAGAATATGCTACAAATAAACATAGTCTACCCATGTCCATAGATTGCGAGAAAAGGGTTAGAACCAAAAAAGATGCTACAAGGTTTCTACACACCCACCTTGTGGATAGGGTGGCTTTTTCACTCATAGGTAAGTGGGCCTTTTATTTATCTACAGGAAGACCTCCCACCACTAAAAAAATTTTTTTTTTTTCAAGCATAGGTTTCTATGTGTTTCCCACCACTAAAAAAAAATGTTTCTTTTTGAAGAATAGGTTTCCATGTATGTTTAAATGAAATAACCATGTTTTTTTTTGGATTTTAGCCAGCAACTTTATTTATCCAACCTTTGAGTAAGAGTTTGGAGTAGAGCCTCTTATATCCCATGGTTGGATTATACTTGAGAAGAGTTTGGAGTAGAGCCTCTTGTATCTCATGGCTGGGTTATATTTAAAAAAAACAATGATCATAGCCCAATTCTAGTGTCACCACTAAGTCCAAGGTGTTAAAAGGCCAAGTTTTATGATCAAGTTGTGATGGGTGAGATTCTAGATGTGGGCCATAATAATTTTATTAGTATTGACCAATAAAAACTTCCTTTTAAGATGAATCCATGAGATCTAATTTCTGGACAACTCAATAAGATAAAGATATTAGTATACTACATGTTTATCAAATATAAATGCAAATAGAAATATATAGAGAGAGAAATTTGATATGTATATTAATATAAAAACTCTTGTATAAAGAGATAAACGAAAAGATACTAGATTTAAATATATATATATATATATATATAACTCCTATCAAATACTCTTAGTATGAATGGTTTCAATGGGTCTCATGAGCATCCAATCATGCTTGGTGTGATCCCCATCCATGGGTGGGTAATTTTGACAACTTAGAGAACATAGGCTAGTCCCACATGCAAATCAAAAAAAATATTTATATAAAACTCTTATTATAATGTAAAGACAAATATCTTAACCATGTTTTTAAGTATTGAATTCTATTAAATTAAGTGAAATTATAATTTATTTATATTTATTTTAAATGATAAAAAAATCTACACTTTAAAGAATTTGATTTCTTTTAATGCGCGATAATTTTAGGATTAGTATAAATCTACATTAATTTTAAAAGCATTAAAATGCATCATTATAATAATTTAATATTATATGTTCTCAATCTATCATAGATCACAAGATTCTTTTGTTTGTCTTATAAATCTTAAAACAAACATCTCCCAAAAATATGCCCTTGACATTTGGAACAAAATGGAAAATAAACAACGGTCAAAGCTGACCAACTTCCTTAAAGGAACACTTTCACAAAAATATGGCCATCAAAATTATTGAATTAATTGCTCATTCACCTATGCCCAAACGTCATAGGATTCTCTTATTTGTCTTATAAATCTTAAAAAGAACATCTCACGAAAATATGTCCATCAAAATTATTGAATAAGTTGCTCTTCATATTATTCATTTATGAAAGCAATTTGCCCGGAAAAAAGGCAATCTTCATCCCTTGTATTTACATTTGGAACAAAATTGACAATAACATAATAACCAAAGCTAACCAACTTTCTTAAAGGAACAACGTTACAAAAATATGCCCATCAAAATTGTTGAATTATTTGCTCATTCATTTATGCCTAAACTTTATAAGATTCTCCTATTTGTCTTATAAATATTAAAAGGAACATCTCACAAAAATATGTTCATCAAAATTATTGAATAAGTCGCTCTTTATATTATTCATTTATGAAAGAAATCCTAGTATATACAATAAATTAAATCAAAATTTTGTTCTATAGTAGGTTGTAATGAAAAGTAGCTTACTTCCCCCAAAACTCCATGAATCTCAGGTGAATGCAACGGTTGAGAACATTAATTTTGTTGGATTTCTGAATTACACAACGTACGTTCACCAATCAAACTATGTGGAGATATCTATGAGAATATTTCTATGAATAACAAAGTAAAATCAGTGTACATTTTATAGTTAAAATAAACAACATATAGTATTAAAATTCTTGAAAATAACTCTCTGTTATAAAAAGTTGAGAATAATGTACTCAACTATGTAATTGTTGTTAATAGTCTTTTGTCCAAAGCTTACTATAGGACTATGTGCATATTGTACCTCCTTCCCGACATCCTCATAAATACTTGTTTCTTTGTGCCTTTTTAATTAAATATCAATGTGTTTCATAGTATCCTTATGTCTACGAGGTAAATTTTCCTCCCATTTGTGTATTTTTTCTTCAATTGTTTTTGTTTTGAAGCATCACTTAAATCATCAATTGACAAAGGAATTATTGAATGGATTTATTCAATATACATTTATGTAACAAAAATTTTAGACATTTAAAAATAAATATGTTAACAAATACTCACTGCTTAAAGAAATTTCTTCATTGACAAATCTTCTATGGGCTTGGAGACCTGCATGATGTAGCCTTGCATCAACATCATATTGTATCTTACTCTTTTTTATTTTAATTGTGCATGGTGACTTTGGAGTGCATTTGGCATTTTTATCTCTTTGTCGTCCTCTTGGACATGGAGGAATTGGAGGGAGACCATGCATCCTATCGGGATGGTCATTTAATCCACTTAGTTTTAAAAGAGTTAATACCCCACAACAATAACCATGCAAGATACCAGATATATAAAATATGCAGAACA
>SNQJ01S0045628.1:103845-141435 GCA_010110895.2 Picea sitchensis | reverse complement strand
AGGTGTCTTCTCTGTTACGAAATTTTTCAATACTTCCATGATCTCCCCTTTTAAACCATCTATATTAGTATCCAACTTAGCTTCCTGATGCAGGAGCATCGCTCCATGCCAGCTAGCCAACCAGCCAGCCACATCAGCGTGCATGCATTCAAGGATGAAAGAGAGGCACAACCTCATTTAAAATTTGAAATGAATGTAATTAAATGTCTTAGGCTGGTGAGCCATAGAAGCCATGCCTTTGCACAGGCTGTAGATAATATAGGAATTTATGGTAGATCGGCTGAGATGTAGACCTAGGTGCTAGACTAGACAACCATTGATTGTAATTTATTAGGGTAGGTAAATCCTGGAGGGAAGCGCTCGATGAGCCCCTCAGGTAAAAGAGATTTTAGATCTCATTTTGAGTTAGTCGAGCTAGGGAGTATATGCATGTAGAGCAAACAGGAGAGGAGAGCCAGAGAGAGCTCAGGAACACCTTGTAATTACAGGCATTTGCCATTTGTTAATATAACCAGAGCAGTTTTTCCTGTATTGATTCTGTGTTGAATGGATGTCTGTGTGTGTTCTCTATGTATGTTGTGAATGTATGTTGTGTGGACGCATTCTACAGGAGTAGTGTTTGATTTCAGGGTTGAAATTCTTTGAGGCTTCACACCAGGAGGGTGTGACAGAACGCTGTGGGTTCTGAGAGCCGTGCACAAAGGATGCACTTCTGAACACTGCGGGTTCAGACAGAGACATGCTGAGGCACAGGACTGAAATAATCAACTCAGGAAGAAGACCTATGAGGTTACTGAACACCTGAGGAGGTAAGGCTGTGTAGCTGAAACACAGTTGCAGACAGAATCACTGAGGATTCTGTAGGAGATCTGCCAAGTGGGCATCGAGCGTATGCACGAGGTGCTGAGGGAAGGAACTCTGCTGAGAGTTTGAAGGAAGACCAGAATCACTAAGGATTCTGAGAAGCTCTGCCAGGAGGGCATTGAGAAAGTGCAAAGGGTGCACAGGAAGACAGAACTGCTAAACGTTCTGTGGGGAAAGGAACTTTGCCAGAGGGGCATAGAGGTATTGTGCAGACGACACAGGAGAAGACACTCCGCCAGGAGGGCGTCGAGAATCTATGCAAGCAGACACTGAAGTGAAGAGAACTCTCTTTGAGTTCTGGGTTTAAGGAAGAGTCTACTAAAGGACCTTCACTGGGTTGCTGAACACCCAGAGAGTCTCAGTAAGAGGTTTCTTGAGTGAACAGGGAGCCAAGAAGGCATTATATTCTCCATCTGTGGGAGGAGGAAAGAAGGAAAAAATCCCCCAAGGGGTCTGAGTGTTTGTGAAATCTCAGAGGGGTGGCACCAGTGTGTGCGTGAGGAGAATCTGCGAGGAGGGAAGGATTCAGGAGAATCCTTTGAGGATTCAAAGACAACAACTCAGGAGGGTCAAAGTGGTATATGCGCAGCAAGGCTCAAATTCAAGGAGCTCGCAGAGGAGAACGAGATGAAGGCGGGGCCTTGGAGGAATCAAATTTCTTCCAAGTTTGGGAAGAAGGCATGAAGGTGCTCAGAAAGGAGATACAACAGCCTTCGGATAGACCGACAGACTTTGGACCATTGGAATTCTACGTCCAGGAGGTGCATAGGAGAAGCGCAGGGAAGGAAGACAGGTCTGAGCCGTTAGATTTGGTGCAGGGTCGCCGACAGCCATCAGATCTGTGGAAGCTGCATGAAGGTTAGCAGTCAGGATATCAGCCATCGGGAAATCAGAGTTCTCGAGGTCGTGTGAGTTGGAGAAGCGCAAGTCGTGAAATCCCGACAGGATCTGGACCGTCCATTGGTAGAGGGACACGTGGCAGAGATCTAGCGCCATCGACGTTTAGGCACATCGGGAAATCGACATTCCCGTTGACAAGAGATCGGGGAAATCCAAGTGGAAATGCCGACAAGATCTGAGTCATCTTTTCACACGGGACAGGTGCCAGGGATCTGACGAGAGTCGGTAAATCAGAGAATCGAAGTTCTCGAGGTCAAGGGGAACAGGACATCGAAAGTCCCAAAATCCCGACATAATTGGGATCGTCCATCTAGGAGGACGCGTGGCAACCATCAACGCACCTAGGAAAAGCCACGACGAAAGTTAGTGTGGAGGACAGGTGTCAGACACCTGGGAAGAGTTGGGAATCAGGATATCAGAGATCCCGGGCACATAGGTTTCATGCATTACAGAATCATGATACGTGATTTCCCAATAAGGCATCGGAGCATGGGGGCCGCACAGGAGTTGATGAGCGGACATGTGGCACATCGCTTGTCGGGACCTCGTGAGAATAAGAGCAGAGAATTGGCACCAAGGGTCGCGAAGGCGCGAGGAAACGATCCTGCGAGGAGAAGCCGGAATCGTCCATCTGCAAGGACAGGTGACAAAGGATCGGGAGCCGTCGGAATTTTGTCCATCGGGATATCGAAGATCCCAGGGATGAGAGTTTTGTGCATTATAGATTCGTGATCCGTGAAATCCCAATCGGTGGGGAACAACTGTCAGCCATAGAGGAACTGAGAGAAGCATCATTGTGTGGGAGCCAGTTGTCAGCTGGATGGAGGTCAAGTCTCATCGGAGGATCGGGGTTTGCGAATACATGTGCATCATGACATTACGAACCTCGAAACCCCTATAGTAAAGGATAAGGCTATGGTCACAGAGTGATGGTCACGTTGACTGGGAGCTAAGCTCAGGAGGGCTAGCGTGTGAAAGGATCCATCGGGGATCGGAGAATCGTGAGTCCGGAGGACTTGTGAATATTGACATCGCAAGTGCCGAAATTCAGATAGGAGGAGCCACGAAAAGAGGTAAGGCCATGGTCGTGGGGAATGGTCATGTGGACCCAGAGCTGAGTCAGGAGGACCAACGCGTAGACAAAAGCATTCATCGGAGAATCGGTGATCGGGAGTTCAAAGGGTCAAGAAATCTTGACAGCGGAAATACCGAAACCCAAAACTCCGATAGAGAGTTGGGGATAACCACGGTCAAGTGCTGAAGGCCGTGAGAGTGAGTGAAAGGACCTGTGGATTTGGTCGGGTAATTGAGCAGAGATTCCACTCAGGGATCAAAGGCGCCAATTTAGGCTCAGAAGAAGGTAATTGAACGATCCTGAGAGCGGGTGCTGGAGGAGGAAGCTCGTGCCTACGTCACTTCCATTGAATCCATCTTAGTATCCAACTTAGCTTCCATTGAATCCATCTTAGCTTCCATTGAATCCATCTTATTTTGTACTTCATTTATGTCCCTACGCATTTCTTCACCTTCATCAAGAGTCCAAGTAGGATTTTCTAGAGGCTTATTTGGTGTAGAAGTTCCCTTTTTGGGTGGCATGTTGGCCGTATCACTTTTGAACCTTGATTTTGAGGTGGTTCTGATAGACAATATTTCTTCTGTTGTATCTCCCAAGTTTTGGCCCTTCTGGGTATGAAACTTTCTTTTAGGTAGTTCTCTAATATTTCTTCTCTGCAATGCCATAGGTCTGATCAAAATTGGATGTGCCAAGTGGAATTTATGGTAACTTCCTCACAACTTGTCGATTTTTTGGCCTTTCCAGGAGATCTCACTTGTATAGCATTCCCCGCACAAAATAATTAATATCAAATTCTGAAACTTTCACCCAAAATACTATAGACTATCCATGATCCAATGAAACCAGTCCCACTTAATTTGGATACTCTAGGAAGAAGTTATGATTGTTTTACATAGAACACCTTCTTGAGACTAGTCAATAGGACTAGTCAGATACCCTATCTTACACAAGGTGTATCTACAAAATTAAGATGACCTAGAAGCTGAACGTTTTACCACATATACCTTACTAATTTCTCTAAATGGCCTCCAGATTTCAGGGTCTGAAACGTTACAAAAAAAAAATTATAGCGAAAATTTCGCAATGACTCATTTTAGGATGATTCCATAACCCTATCTTGTACAGGCTGTATCTCAGAAAGTATAAGGCCTCAGGAGATGAATTTTTAACAAAACATACCTTGATCTGTATACTAAATATCCTCCAAGCCGTTCCTTCTGAAACGTTGTATAAACAAAGTTATAGAGAAAATTCCACGGTGTCTCAGATGTAGCAATGAAACCCTAAGACCTTGAGCTCTGAAACCATATGTTAAGAACCAAATATCAATATAGCATAGAAAATATTCAGAAAAAGTACTCAACGCCTTGAAAAAGAGAGAATTTCAGATAATAATCCTCTTCGAGGGGGAAACCTCCTTTTACCCCACTTAAATGTTCAAGTACAAGATGATTCAAAATGAAAATGTCTCCTTGGTATATATAAGAGACTAGGAGGTATAATTACAACTAATGGCCTAAAGATGACATAAATAAAATAGCATTACTAATATAATATGCCCCAATTAAGGGGTAATGAGACAATATTAGGGCTTAACACTCAACAAATGAAGATACATTTTTGAAGACTCTATTTCATTGGCCACAAAATATGTCAAATGAATATGAAGAAAGAAACAATGTCGAACAACAAGAATCTCAAGGTGTTATTGAGTTTACACAAGAAAAGGAACAATAAATGTATATTGGTTCGTGAAGGTATGTGCACAACATGAAGCCATGGAAGATCTTTACATGGGTTCAATACAAGATATTAAGGAGGGTAGCATGATTGCATTCTTAGCAACTGAAGATCCGCATGGTTATCCATTCTATATTGAAAATGTTATAAAGATTGACAAACAAAATGAAGATGTTATTGCAATTGAAGTGCATTGGTATGCAACATGTACACACCCATTCAATGGTGTGTATAAGCCAGATATGGTGGTTGAGAAACATGTCAATAGAAAGAGAAAGGTCAAAATACAACTTATCATTGTACTGGCCTCTTAAAATTAGAGGATTTTGACATACTTGTTTATGACTTCAATTTGACAAAGCGAGGAACTCTTCACTCCAAGACAACAAACATTATCAAGAGGTTGTCGCCACAAGAAAGAAATGCAAGATGGGAGTTTTCTAAACCTAGTTATAAATCTAAAAGGATTTTTATATATGAAATGTTGGGCATACATGTAGACTCAGATAGTGAATTCATCGACAATAGAGAAGAGTATGGATCATCTACATCTTCATCCAATCATTCTTCTGAAGACAATGTAGACTCTGATGGTATTTCATAATCCATGAGTCAATCTCAAGAAGTGTATGAAACATTTTATGTATTTTTGATCCATATGATGTTTGTATGGTAAATAGAATTGAACATTGAACTTACATATGATCTTACATGAAGTTATGAATCATTTTTATGTTTTATGGATTATATGTTTTGATTATGGAGAATATAATAAAAGAAATTATCTCATATGTTTTGAATATGAACAATATAACAATACTTTTAAGAAATAATTTATGTTTGATTCAATGTAACTTGTATTTACTTTTTTTTATTAAAAGTAAAAAAATATTAAAAGGTGATGTTGAATTTTTAAATTATAATGTGATATTTTAATGGCATTATGTATTATCTTGTGCTTGGAGTGATAAACTAAGATTTAAAAAGTAAGCATTTAAAGGTTGATTTTATGATTTTGTTTACAATAATGATGATTACTTTTACCACTTTATAAAAATGTGTCGTTTTAATACCCCAATTTTAGAATGGGTGCCACCGGTAGCAATACTTTTCAATTTCATGGTTGATTTTGAGGTTTTGGTTTTAATGGTACCAACTGCTAAAAATACAGTTTCGAATTATCTATAATTTTAACGTTTTGATTTTTTTTTTTACTTTATGTAACACCATTTTTTTTTTATTTAGGTATGATTTTAAGGTTTTTTTGAGCTACTGTGTGAGTTTTGAAGGCCATGTTTGAAAAATGTTCTAATTTTGACCTTGTTTGAAAAAATGGTGTTACTGATAGCACCACTTTTGGATTTTGCAGTTGATTTTCATGTTTTTTATACAAAAATATGAGTTTTCCGGGCCACAGTTCTCATTTTGAGGTCACAGTTCTCGTTAAGTTGGTAAATTTGTTATGACCAATTGGTATTATTTTGTGCTGATTCATGAGCCTTAGCTGAAAAGGAGACCATACTAATTTGGGTTTTCCCATCAAATCCCATGTATGCTTAGGTAAAACATTCATGTCGAATCCCAATTCCCAGATAACATTGTCCACATCATATTCCCCAGTCTGCGCACTGAATCTGAATTCCCCATTAGTTCTCTTCCCACGTAGTACTTGATTTACCATCCTTTGTGAGATGGGAGTTTCCCTTCCTCTTGTACAGTGATCAATAATGTCATATAGTGTACTCAACGCAGTTTCATCCTTTATTATCTCTAAACAAATTTTCAAGAATTATGTTAGTGTGCTTACCTTCCAAGTTGGTTTCTCTGGCACATCATGATCTTATAAACGAGGCATAGATGATGTTGATTATCCCCAATCCACTCTGAGAACTTACTTTCTTTCTCTCTAATATGTCTCCTTTTCTTTTTGACGATCAAAATCTGACGTAGGCCCTGCTGACTTCCTTACCCATTGGTCAGGATGCTTTCCTTCATTCATCATATCGGCCCATGTTCTATCTCCTCCACACATAACAACTATTATTATTGGTCCTTCATTGCGTCTTTCGGCTGATATCTTCTGCACATTTTGATTTGGAGTTTGGTTCTAGGTTCTTTTGGCATGCCATTTTGCAACTAGTTGAGGACAATATTTTGTCACATGATCCAATGTTCTACAGTATGTGCACATTTCACACGGATTCTGATAGTCCCATGCCAAGTGTCCAAGTTGGTTACTGTTATAACATATAATCGATGCTCTTCCTCCTCTACCAAAATTCCCTCTACCTCGGCCTCTACCAAAGCTTCCTATGTTCACTTGATTGAAACCTCTTTGATTGTTATAATGCAGACCCCCTTCTTTTGTTGCAAATTTATTTTATTGGATCATGTACATATCTAATGTGCACTCTCTCATTAAGTCGAGCGTGCAATAATCCTTTTCCTCATGTCCCACTAATTTGCAAAAGTTGTAGAACAAGTTCCTTGGGGTGCTTTGATATTTCTGTAGTAAGGGATAATTTGTTGAGTGATGGCTCCATTTATTACATATTTATGAATATCCTCCTCCTGGTAATGGATTCAACGCTCATGTCATAAAATATTGCAGAATGTTGGGCATTCGTCCTCGTGGTGGACTTCAGTTCTACATTTTGTATACTAAACTTTCTCACGCTTTTTCTTTCCCTTTGTCAGTTCTACCAGTTGAATTTTCAATGCATCCAACTACATATGTAATTGTGCCATTCCTCCACTGTCTCTTACCGGGGATGATTCCAATTTCATTACAATTTCCAATGCCTCAGGCTACGACACAACCTTCTGTTGAATCAATGTCCTGTAAATGTGTGGTAGAAGACCTGCATTAAACCATTGATGATGTTGTTGATATAGGATTTGTAAATTGAATCTACCCATCACATCCTTAAATATCTGGTCGAATTCCCATACTGAATCTATTTTTACCTGTTTAATATCCTTCAATTATGTGATATACTGTGACTCCAAATTTGTGTTCTTGAACTCTTTCAATATCACTTTATTTATTTCTGCCAAAGTCCTGGCCTATCCTATAGGCGTGATACTCTACAACTTCATATACCATACTAGTGCATGAACTCTAAATGTTGTCACTAAATGTGCAATATTCACATCCTCGTATTGGACATTCTTTGTAGTCCAGATTGTCTCACAGACAAACAAGTGTTGTTTTGGGTCCTCTGGCCCAACTCCCTGGAACTCAGGCAGTCTAAGGGTGTTGTTTACCCCTGCCATGTTTCTTTGTGTAGTCCCTCCTCTCATTGATTTTGTTTGACTTTGATTATGAATCTTACTCTATGTACTACTTCCACTACTATTAGTGATACTACTCTATGCTCCCTAGCTAACTACAATTTCCTTTGACAAGTCTTCAACGATTATTTCTGATTTTGGTGACACACACAAGGTCATGGATTTGATGTAGGATCCTGTCTGAGAAGGAATTATTAGATATTGTATTACTAGAATGGTATGAAACCCCTCTTCTTCTCCTCCTATATATGGTATCTCCACGATTCATACTAGTGCACAAGGTTCTCTCCCCTTGATCTCACTATGCAAACCTCCTTTCTCAGCCCTGATATTTTTCCTCTTGTACCTCCTTCCTATGTGCATCTCTCCAAACTCATATTATTCCTCCGGTATACCGTCTTCTTGCATCCTCAGTCCATCCCTTCCTTCATTCTCTCAGATGATCCTCTTGTCATCCACTGGTTCCCCTATGCACGTAAATCCCCTTAGCAATCAGATTCCATAATCATCACTTCCTTTTCACACAATAGCATCTTTATATAATTACCTAATGATTTCAAGAACCTCCCACGTGAACCTTTGAAAAAGTCCCTTTCTGGGACACTGTATGATTGAATACAATCTACTTCAAATTCTGTAACATAACCTCCCAATATGCTAACCAACCAAAACTTAATTGCTCAAGTAGTTGGGTTACTTACAAAATTTAGTTGTCTTACCGATTTAGGATTCCAATTCCTCGGCTCTGCAGCCCTGTATCTTCCATTTTTTTCCACTAATCTTTCCAACCACTCAGTCATAATAATTGGAAATTCGCCAAAGAAAATTTCATGCAGATCTATGTACACATGCCTTTGCATCCATTTCTTTTCAGTCATTTTAGGATTCATGTTCTCTAGTCATGCAAACTACTTCTTAGTCAACCTCTAAAGCATACCCTTAATCACAAAGTCTCGGTCCTAGAAACATAACCATTTGTTGGTGTTGTGCATGGGTTGTAAGACCCCAGGTTTGGTTCATCTATGACCAACAAAACCCATGACACATTGACCCTTTTGGAATCAATTGCTTGCACAGATGAAGTCTCACCCGAGGTATTTATTGGGACTATGAGAACTAGGCTTTTACAGTAGTAAGGGAATGGGAGGAAAACATTTAGTTCATTCTTCCTTATTACATCTATGTTCTCAACTCTGTTCTGTTCAATATTGACTTACTTATGATTCAGATTCCCATTATTAGTATATTCTAGATTACTGCATACATTTGTTACTGTCATAGTCATGGACATTGCACCATATTTAAGCATAAGACAAATATATTCTATGATGCATTCAAACAAAATTCATAAGCAAAAATAAAAGAAAAAAAACACAAGATTCAATATCAGTCTTTAAAATTCCTTTATTGCTTCTTCTCATCAAGAGACTGTTACATTAAAAAATTATGGAATCCAATCATATGGAGTAACTCCTCAATACATCTCGTAGACTGGAACTCAACATGGAACAAAACCCCTAATCTCCCAACCCATTACAAATTTATACATCAAATTAGGGATTAAAACCCTACTTAGTTCCTCTCAAAAACTCATTACATTGCATGGCCAGTTTAGTTAACTGGTTGTCTGACTACTTTCTCCTTCTTTTAAATATGCATGATGTTTTTCTATTGTTCTTCTATTTCTAGAATGTTGGGTTTTCATCCTTATGTCATTATTCATTCCCTCACTTTCTTCTCTTTCTTTATCCTCTATCGTCTTTATTCTTTTGTTTTATTTATTCTCCTATCTGTGTGTTGTATTGCTTATACACACTTTCCTCATTATGTGCACTATCCTCCTAGATGTTCCTTAGTTGTGCACTCCCTAGCTTTCCTTCTTCTTTCATGCACTTTTCCTATACTTAGGATTTTTCCCAAAAAATGTATCAAAACTGCAAACCTATTTCCAATGATTCTTGTCCAACACCCTGTTAGCACTAAAAGTTACACTTTGACTACTAAAGTGAAAGCTCAGTTCCCATCAATAGGTTTATGAGATAAGTCTTAAAATGTGGTTTCAAATGGATAAAAATCAGTTGAGCAATGTCAAAACATAGGAAATTCTAGATGAAATGCATAAGAAAAAGAGGTATTATTTAACTTAGATAAGGGTTTTGAGGATTTGTGTGGATAGAAGGAAGACTTAGTAATAAAAATGAAGTGATCCTACCACTAGCATCAGGATTTACCAGTAGACAAAGGAAGGAAGATATTTTGATACAAGAGCTTCTTAAATCAAAGCTAAAACTCTGAGAAAAGTTATAACAACATCACAATCAAACATTCATTGCAATACAATTATAAAACATCATTTGAATCATTCAATTATAGTAAAATTTTAGAGTGAGAGAGAAACAAGATGGCGAGAGAGAAAACTGGCTTCCATTAAACAAAATTTCATCAAGTTTGATACATTAAACTGAAGAAGGCTCTCATATATCAATATCACAATTTTTTTTTTTTACATCAACTATTCGAACCTCTACAATGAGTTCTAATGCCTCCTTTATAGCCTAGAAAAAGAATGATAGCATACAATGCGAGTTTCATCCTCTAACATAAGATTCTTCCATCTTAAACTGAGTTAATTGCACCTATACAAACTGAAAATAACAAACTGCTATAAAGAAGGCTAATGTTGGAAACCATCCTAACACCTTAATCTTGCATAATGAGGTGTCCTTTGAGCGCATTCCTTTTCTTGCCAACTATCCTCCAGCTTTAAAATGACCTCCAAATAGTTGTACCATGCTCCCCTCGCCATTTGGTGATCGTTGATCCTATTGAAAACATCAAAATAGGAGTTCACAATGTATCATGTAGCGCTGACTATATCAGCCAGTTCGCAATGAATTTTGCAGTGGATTTTTTAGCGTTTGAATGTATAAACTAGTTCACAGTGCCAGGTGCTGCAAAATGTTCTATAGCTTCCCAATTAATGTAGTTTAAGCCCCAAAACACCTAAATTTTTTCTCTAGAGTTAGGAATTCCTGTAGAATCCTCGTAATGTGGTGTACGAGTGAAAAACTCAGTTATAAGAAACATAATTCCTCAAAAATATTCAAAAATCAAGGAGCAATCATTTCCAAAATAGAGATTTCTTAATCTATTTCATCCATTCCTTTTTGAGCTTGGAACTCCTCCTGGTGGCATCTTGGGCCAACACCTTCAAATTTATTTTGGCTAACTCTTCCTTGAAAGGCTACAACTCCATATTTAACCCCCTAATCTGACCTTGGTAGGATAAATTATGTTTGTATAGGATTTTAAGATGCATATGAAGAGGTCTAAATCTCTTAGCAATGAACTTGGCATGTACGCAATTCTCACGATACATACCCATGAGATCTCTTATCTTCTTCTTTCCAAATAGATATTCCATTTTCAATTTAGCAATTTCATCTCTGGCTACTCTAAGTTGTCGGATCGACCTTTTAAAAGTAGTGTTCTCTGGAGGGGTGGTTATGTCTATCACCTCAATGTGTTTTTCAACATCTTCAACTTTACCTTTACCCTTTCTCTTAATGGGAGCTTCTATTATGTCCTCTTTTTCAACACTTTCCTTCTTTGTTGATGACCTGGTGAAGGGCCACCTAACTCTAGATTGAACTGCAACAAATGATGATGGGAAAAGTAACCTCCTTCCCTTTGTGTCTGTGGATCTGGCTGATGGAATTTCTACTAATTAAAGAGTTGTTTGGGGTGAAACTTCTCTTTGTGGAGAGTGATAAAATACTCCTTCCCCTTCTTGTTCATTAGGAGCCTCATCATTTTTAGCAATGTGTTGGCACAAGGGAAAACCTAGGGTTCATCTCTAACAACACACCAACAATCCCTAACTACTGGCCCTTTCGGCAACACCTACAAACTAGATGCAGTCTCACCCAAAGTAGCAATAAGGGGTTGCAGGACACATGTGTCTACAACTAGAGGAAATGTAAAGTGGATCCAAGGCAACAACATGCAACAATCTATTTACTCTTTATCTCTCTTAAACATACTGTGTGATCTATATCTCAGATCTAACACAATGATGCAATATCAGTATAAAAGAAAACAAAAGAACATGACATCAATCACTCAGAACAAAAATATATACTTGGTTCACCCTCTCCCTAGGGCTACGCCCACATAACTGTGTTTCTTGATATATTTTATGAAAACATACAGTTCTATCTGCTCTCTTAGCTTGCATATCTCTCTCTCTTCTCTATCTCCCTTCCCTGTGCACCCAACTACAGGGTTGATCTTTGCACCCAACTAAAAATATTTATAATATAGAATTCTCTCACACACAACGCTCCTCTCTCGCACAATACACAATAGTATCAACAACAATGTTCATCCACAATAACGATAATAACAACCATGAACAACAACAACAACCCATCCCAGGTCCTATAGACCTTTATTTATACATTACAATGACAAACATCTAGGTGTCAAAACCCTAGATACCAAAACCCTAGGTCAGCTTGACCTGTAGTTCCTGGTCTTCGTCAGTTTGTATTTCCTTCTTTTCCGTGAGGTGTTCCAAAGGACTCGTTGACATATTCTTCTGCTTGATGAGTTGTCCATGATCCATATTCCTTGATGATCTGTCATCCTCGATCTCCTCGTTCAATGGATAGCTTTCCCTTACTTCGCTCCTCCTTTTCTGCTTCTTTAACTACTTCGACCCAATATTAGTCAATGTGCCTTCCACGCAGTTCGTATTTTGCCTTTCTTCTTTAATATTCTCTTTCTTACATAACCAAGAGCCAACAAGCCCCCACCACTCACATGTGACTCGTCCCGAGGCACTTCAGGTCTGGACCTTTTGTTTCACTTCAACTTCTGACTGTGCAGAGAAGCTTGTGATTTCTTCTCTGTCTCTCACTTCCTTGTACAGACTACCTTTTCTGTGTCTGGTACCCAGTTTCAACTACACTTGGTACCTAGACCCTTATTATTATGTTTTTACTAAGAGCTGTGAGGCAGTTGGTTGTCATGGTACAATTTCAACCGGCTCCCATTTACAAAACCTTCCTTCCATTCTCCCTTCAATGTCTTCAACTGTGCATCTCCTCCTTCTGTAACATAGGCAACCTCATATGGCCCAAGCCAATGTGTCCTGAGCTTCCATGGATTCTTTATGAAATTTCTTTTGTGTACCAATACTAGATATCCTTGCTTAAGGGATTTCTTCTTGATATGTCTATCATGGTAGGCCTTTTCCCATTCCTTCTGTACTTGATGTTGAAATCCTGTGATAAATTTGTCTTATTCTAGTTCCACCAATTGTGCAAGACTGTTTTGAACAATGCCAATGTCATCCATATCTATAAATGTTGCAATTATTAAGCTAGGAACTAAATATTCCATAGGTACGACTGCTTCTAGACCATAAACCAACTTAAAGGGAGTCTGCATTGTCAGCTTCTTGCAAGTGGTTCTATAGGCCTACAATACTGTTGGTACTCTCAAATCCCAATCATCCATGTTTACATTGCAAATCTTTGTCAACATTGTCTCCAAGATCTTATTGAAATCTTCGACCATACCATTCGCCTATGGGTGGTATGTGGTGCTCTTTTGATGGTGAACTTTAAATTCCCGAGTCAAGGATTCAATACTCTTATTAATAAAATGAGTACCTTGATCACTCATCAGGATATTTGGACATCCAAAACTGGTTATGATATCATCAAATATGAATCGCACATCTATAGTTGCACTACAATCCTTGAATGCTCGTTCTTCTTCCCATTCTTTCAAATACTATGTCACAATGATGATGTATCTGGCTCCTGTGCACTTTCCTGGTGGGTTGATAGGTCTGACGAAATAAATTTCCCATTTCTCAAATGCTTGCAAAGTTAGTTGAAGTGTTAAAGGCATCTCATCTCTTCTGGATGGTTTCCCAACTCTTAGACATACATCACAGGCTCTGTAGTATTTATTAGCATCTTTGTGTAAAGTGGGCCACCCGAGGCCAGCTCTAAGAAACTTTTGCATTGTTGCTTTCCCTGCATAGTGTCCTCCTGTGATGCCTTTGTGTGCTTCTGCTAGAATCTGTGGTCTCTCTGCCTCCATAACACATATCCTTAAAATATCATCAGTTCCCATCTTATATATCTACCCAGCTATAAGTGAAACATTTGCAGCGCGAACTACCAGTTGTTTCTTCTGGACGATTGTATATTCAGGAGGTGCCATTCCTGTTGATAGGAACTGGACTATCTTGGTGAAGTGATCATCAACCTTTCTGATGGACAGCAGTTGTGCATCTGGCAGCATATCCTTCAGACTAGTAGGTTCATCTCCATGCTCTAACCTAGACAAGTGGTCAGGTCCCTTATTCATTCTCCCTGGTTTGACCACAATTTCAAAATCATATTTCTGGAATAACAACAACCATTTGCATATTATTTCCCCCAACACTGGCTTGTTGACTAAGTATTTCAATGTAGAGTGATCGATGAACATCTTGAAATTTCCTCCCAACATGTAGTCGTGATATTTATGCAACACATACACCATGGATAAACCTTCACTCTTAGTGGTAGTGTAATTTATCTCAGCTGTAGAGAGCTTCCTGCTAGCAAAGGCTAACGGGTGGTCAATATTTTCTGCTCCTGTATGTGCTAACACTTCTCCTAATGAAATGGATGAGGCATCGACATGCACATGAAATTCCTTACTCCAATCCGGGAAAACCAGAATAGGCGCAGTGACCATTTTTTATTTCAGCGTGTCGAAGCTCTGCTGACATTCCTCGAACCATTGAAACTGACAACCTTTCTTCAAAAGCTTCTCCATGGGTGTTGTAATTTGTGCATAGCCCTTAATGAACTTTCTGTAGTATCTAGTATGTCCCAGCTGTTAAGGTCCTAACCCACACATAGGTAGATTAATGTATTAGGATGTAATAAGGTCCGAATATTAATAAGACCTTTCAATAAAATAGAATAAAGTAGGATGTAAGAAGACCTAATAGAAGCTTAAAACTTCTAGGAAGGATCTTCCTCTAGATCTTCTTTTGATATAAATAAGAGTCGGGGTATGAGAACCCTAACTTGGATATTGTGTAATGGCTTTACTTTCGATTGGAGTTACCTCGAGAAAGGCTTTGTGAACATTGCTATCACGAGACAGGCGTCTTTATTTCTGTTCAAGTGCTATTTCTGTTGCTATTTAATATTTATACACCATTTACATTGTATTGTGAAGGTATCTTTGGATATTTCAATTGTTATTACGGTATTTCTAGCATTTCGTTTACCGATTGCGCATATTTTTATATATGCGAGGGTATATCGCTACGAGTGGTATGAGGAGAACTTTCCTTGGCGGTGTGGGTATTTTTCGAGGTAGAGAGCGTGTTATTCGAGCGTCTTTAAACCCGCGAGATCGTAGATTCTGGCGCGTAAACCCTTGATTTGTGGGATTCATACCGCGGGAAGCCACAAGTGGTTCTTAAAGAAAGCATGTTTGTTGGCCACCCTTATATTGTTGGTACCCCTTCAAGTGGTGGCATCCGGACAACACATTATTAGCGGTTGGCCCTAGATTTCACGAGAAGCCCTCGTAAGATATAAACCTATGGAAGCGTAGAATTTTATAGTAATCATAGGAAGAGCGACACTTCGGGAAGATACTCTCTAGTACACGGGTGGTCGGGTAATTATTTCAGGGAGTGCGGTCTATCTCAACAGTTAGCGAATTATACTGTATTGGGGCCGATTACTTACTGTTGGACCCATAGCATTATGCTCGAGCTATATGCGGGGCAAACCCGCGTACGTAAGAACCCTTGAATACCCTAACCATTGGGGAACATAAAGAGTAATTTAAACAACAAAGTTATCACCGTGAGATCTATTAACCCGCGTCACGTATTCGGGTTGCTAAGTAAATACTCACAGTTGAGAATTTGGGGATTTGATCTTGCGGCTTCTTGGACCAAAAGCATAACCACAGGTACGTAAAAAAAAAGGTATAGAAATTTTTTACCATTATTTGAGACCTATTCCATTAGACTCATCTCTTAGCCCTCATCACTTTCCCCATATCATTTTTCTACAAAAAAAATTTCTGACCCGCCCGCACCCTTTTAGGTTCACCCATTTTTTCACCATTATTTGAGACCTATTCCACCCAGACTCATCTCTTCGCCCTTATCGCTTTCGCCGATATCATTTTACGCCAAAAAAAAAAAAAAAAAAAAAAAAAAAATTACGACCCGCTTGGCTCCCTTTTAGGTCACGATCATCATGGTATGCAGGTAACCAAGGAAGAACTTCGGTCTAAGCTTCAACACCACGCAGCAACATGGTTTGCCAAGGACCAACAAAGTGCAACAACTCGCGCTACCATTGCCTCAGTGATGCCTCCATGAATGCATCCGTCCGGTAGCGCGGTCACTGTCGTGGAAGTCAAAAATGAACTTGAATCGGTTGGCCCTGCGCTTGAAACTCAAAATCCCTCGATGATGATGCACTTCACAAAGGCCGGAAGGTGAACCCTCTTCCCATTCCTTTCAACACATCACTTTCAAAGGGACATGCGCCTTCCAGGGTGGATGTAACTAAATTTGATGGCTCCGATTGGTTGGGTTACACAAATGGAACATTACTTCTCCCTCTACAACATTCTGGATGACTTGGCAAGACCCGGTGTAGTGTTCTCCATCTTGATCAAACGGCAATGGTGGCAATGGAGAAAAGCCGAATCAGGATATATTGCTTGGACCCAATTTGTTCTTGAGCTTTATGAACGCTTTGACACTGACATCAAACATTTGGGCTATTTTAAAATTTTGAAACAATCAAGAACAATGGATTACTTTATAGCTTCCTTTGAGCGGTTGGCTTTTCGGACATAGGGCATGGCTGATGCCTTCTTCGAGGTGCTTTATCGGTGGCCTCAAGGAGGAGGAGATTAGGGCCCATGTTCTCGTGGCTCGACCTACGACTTAGGTGGAGGCTACCAAAAAGCCAAATAAGCACAACAAATTGTTTCCTCTCAAACCGTAAACCTTCATTTTTCCAGCGCCCTAAACCCGGCCAAACCCCACTACTCCCTCCGGCTCCCTTAAAAATCAAAAATTGACCCGGGCTGAAAAGGCTGAACGACAACTCAAAGGCCTACGTTATAGCGTGATGACAAATATTTCCAGGCCACAAATGTAAGGAACAAAAGCTCTTTATGGCCATCTCGAGGGATATTCAAGAAGGCGATGATGACACTTCCCCGATTCCCGAGTCACCAGACTTCTGAAATAAGCCCTCCTTTCGACCCTCTACTTGAAGAACCCATCATTTCCCTTAATGCTCTTACCGACTTCTCTGCCCCACAAAATCTCAATCTAATCGATTTATATCAAGAGCACCCGAAAAGTCATCATCTTGGTTCGTAGTGTGACACCCACAACTTTTATTCATCGCCGCATCGCCAAGAAACCCACTACTTATATCCATCGTTAATAATTTCCAAATCATGATTGCTAATGGGAATCTATGGAAATAGTAGGTATTTTGTGCAATGTGCGTCTCCAAATGAGTGACTACAACCTCAAATCTCCTATGTTTGCCATTGACATGGGAGGTTGTGACATTGTGTTGAGTCCTTAGAATTAACAGAACCTGGTCCCATTCTCATGGACTTTCAAAACTTAACCATGCAATTTGACCAAAGTGACCACAAACATAAATTTCAAGGCATCGCTGCAGGTTCTCACGAAATCATGGAGTTCTCATCGCATGGAGAATTGCTCAAAAAAGGTCATTCGGTGTCATAGCCCAACTCCATGCCATTCAAATACCGAGATCCCACCGTGCTAATACCTGAGCCATATTGTCTAAACATCAAGCAGTCTTCTCCACCCCCAAAGGACTCCCCCCTTCCCGCGGGATCCATGATCATTCCATTCCCTTGTCTCGAGAAGTCTTCCCCAACATGCGTCCATATATCGCCACCCTTTGCTTGAAGAATGAAATTGAAAAATGGTCCAAGAACCTTCTTGCCGGAGTCATCAGATCCTAACCGCGGTCCTTACTCTCTCCATGGTCTTAAAGAAAGAAGGTTCTTGGCGCATGTGTCACGACTTACGTTGCCCTCAATAAACTCACCATCAAAGACAAATTCCCCATTCCGGTCATTGATGACCTCTACGAGATGAACAGTGGTGTAATTCTTCGCAAACTTGATCTTATTTCGGGCTATCACGGATACGTATGAAAGAGTCGACATTCCTAAGACGACCTTTAGCACCTCATGAGGGCCACTACGAATTTTGGTCATGCCCTTCGGGTTATGTAACGCCCCCTCCACCTTCGAGATCCTCATAGACATGTCTTTCGTCATTTTCTTAGTCATTTTGTCCTAGTTTTCTTTGGCGATATCCTCATATATAGCAAGACATGGAAAGACCATCGACTCATGTGGATCAAGTCCATAAAGCCCTACCATTTCGGCTCAGCAACTTTTCCTCAAAGCAGGTCCAAATGTTGCTTTGGTGCATCAGAATTAGTCTTAAGGTCATCTAGTGGGCAAGGATGGTCAGGGTGGACCGAAAAAGATTGAAGCCATTACAGTGGCCGCACCCTAAGACTCTCAAAAGCACAGTGGATTTTTGGGCCTCCACCGGGATATTATCATAGAAGTTAGGTCAAGAACTATGGGAAGAAGATACTGACACCCTGGCGGCTCTCCTTAAGAAGAACTCCCTCACTTAGCGGACTGACAGCCGATCAAGCTTTTCAAACTTTAAAGATGGCCATGTGCACCACCCGGTTCACGGCTCTCGGACTTCACAAAGACATTTGTGTTGAATCACGACACTTGTCCGGGGAAAGGGGTGGAGTACGTCGCATCTTGAGAGGTGGAGCCCTTTAGCCTTCGAGCAAAACAAGCGTACGAAAAGAATGCGGGAAAACCTATTTATGAAAATGAAATGTTGGGTATTTTGCATGTAGTAAATCTATGGGACCATTATTTATTGGGACAATGATTCCAAATTAATACGGATCATCAAAGCCTCAAATACTTTTGGAACAACGCATTTCCTCAAGGGAGAAACAAAAATGGGTCACTAGCTCTTTGGCTATGATTATGGGGAGATAATTTACAAGAAGGGAAAAGACAATGTAGTGGCAGAATGCAGCATCCAGGAAATATGAAGGCAATTGATCCCTTTTCTCTTTCCTTCATTGTACCGGATTGGCTACAAGTTGTGCACCAAAGTGGGCGCAAGACCCCAAAAGCTTCGCGCCCGTCGACGAAGAACAAAGTGAGCTCCCCGAGGGGTACTCTTGGCCGGGATGGCTTATACAAAGGTAAACGTTAAATCAACAATCAAGCTCAAATCGCGACTCTCGATCTTCATGCTACACTCACAGCGGGGCACTTAGGGTTCTCCAAAACATATGACCGAGTTAAGCGTTCCTTTTTCTGGATGGTATGAAACAAGACATCCGTCCACGGTAGTGAATGTGAAGTGCATACGCCAACAAGGGAGAAACAGTCAAATCTCTGAGTTCACTACAACCGCTTCCAATTCCTCCCGATATTTGGAAGGATATATCTATGGATTTTTATTACAAGCTTACCCAAATCAGGGTCATCCCGATTGATAATGGTGGTGGTCGTCGTCTTTCAAGTATGCCATTTTGTTCTCTTCCCACCCATTTTGCGCATCTCACGGTGGCTAACTTTTTCATGTGGATCGAGGGTCTTCAAGCTTCATGGCATGCCAAAATCTATTGTTTACGTCGAATTGACTTCTACAAGCAATTTTTGGCAAAGAACTCTTTAAGCTACAAAGGCACACAATTGCATGCATTTCGACTTATCATCAGACCGGATGGTCAAAGCGGAAATTCGTCAAAGTGTTGGAAACCTATCTGCGGTGCTGTGCATCTGAAAAACAACACCAATGGGCTCAATGGATACCTAAGCGAATGGTGGTACAACACTACATACCATACGACCACTTGCATGAATCCATTTTAGGCGGTTTATGGGCGGAAATACTCGTCGGTTCTCTCCTACTACCCGGTACCTGAAGGTCGGGCGATGGAGCCACACACTTCACCAGTCGGCGGATATCGCCGTTACCCTTAAGAGAACTTGGTCATGGCCGAGCACAGAATGAAGCAGCAAGCATAACAAGGTAAATTTCGGGCGACAATTTGTAGAAGAGTCGGTGTTCTGCGGTACACCGCCATATAAGCAAACTTCCCTCCAAAGACGATCCCGATTAATGGAAGCTAGCACCCAAATTTGTGGCCCTTACAGTTCACAAAAGCGTGTGGGACAAGTTGCATATCGATTAGCTCTGCCCAGTCAGTCAAAACTACATCATGTTTTTCATGTCTCTGGCGAAGAGGTGGTTGACGGTGCCAACTTCAAACCAACCTTCGGCTAATTAGCGGAAGAAGGATCATTTGGCTACAACCAACGAGCGGTTTGGACCAGGAGGGGCGTCGCTGCATCGGCCGGGCGCCATCGAAGTGCACCGTGCGATTGGAAGATATGACTGTGGATGATGCCATTTGTGAACCAGCTACCATTCTGCACCGGTTTCCACATCTCAAGCCTTGAGGGACAAGGTTGTGTTTAAGAGACATGTTAGGTTCCTAACCCGCGCATAGGTAGATAAATGTATTGGTGTAATAAAGGGTCAATATTAATAAGACCTTTCAATGAAATAGAATAAAGGTGGATGTAAAGAAGACCTAATAGAAGCTTCAGCTTCTAGAAGATCTTCCTCTAGATTTGAGTATAAATAGAATTCGAGGGTACTTAGGGAACCCTAGCGGATATTATTGTAATAGAGCTCTACGCTCTGGGTGGAGGTTACCCCCTCGAAGAGAGGCTGTGAACATTGCTATCTGAATCAAGTGCTATTTACGTTCAAGTGCTATTTCTGTTGCTATTTAGGTATACCATTTACATTGTATTGTGAAGGTGTGCTGGATATTTCAGCATTATTGATTATTTCTAGCATTTAGTTCGATTATATTTTATATATCATCTTGCACCGACATGATTGATGCAAAGCGTCTAGCGAAGTAAGAGGGGTAGATCAACAATAATGGTAATCTTAGATGGATCTACCGGCAACCCACGTTTACACACAATATGGCTAGCAACGCACTCCAAAGGGTGAAAAGAAGATTCTTCCTAACCGGTGTGAGGAAATTTGACATTGCCTTCTTCAACATTAGTCTTAAACATTCAATATGATTTTGCAATAATCTAAAACAATCCAATCATCAAAATATGCTTCAAAAATTTATGTAAAAATTCCTTGAATGCTTAGACCACCACCCTAGAAATATGGTTGGTGCATTCTTTAGTCCAAAAATCCATCAACTACATTAATCTTGGTAGGATCCCCATTTTTTTTCAAATGTGGTCTTGTGGTGACCTTCCTTAGCAATCCTAATCTGGTGATAACATGAAAATCCAATTGTGAAGGAGTAAAATTCTTGTCCTCCCACATCATCCAACATAGTTAGTAAATGGTGTGGGGAATGGATCATGTAAACATGCATCATCGGTTCCTCAACTCACCTGATTCTGTTGATCTCTTGTCTTCTTATCTTGGACCACCATAGGGGTAATCCATTATGATTCTTCAATGGTTCTATGATTCATCCTTCCAACATTCTATCTAATTCAATCTTGAATTTACGCTTATATTTGGGATTCATTTTGTAAGGTCTCTACTTATTTGGACTTGCATTTGGTTTCAGGGGATCTTCATCTCTCCCATGGTCCCTTTAATTCCCTTCATGTATGTGAGCTTGGTTGGAAACAAGTCCTTATACTCATCTTGATGATTAGTTAAGTGATCTTTTCAATAGTGGCATCATCCCAATAATCTCCAACTTTGTGAGCTTAGGTGCTTGCTACATTTCAATATTAAATTTCTTGATTTTGATTGGTTGTCTAATAAAGGTAGTTTGACTCCTAGTCCTTCTACTTCTCTCTATCCTTCTATCTGCGATGTTCACATTCCTAGGATCATTGTATTCATCCACATTGATATTGTAACAACCATGCAATTTATGAAGATGCTGATCCACCTATATTCTTATTATTAAGGAGGTTAGGTGCCTCCTCAAGAATTTTTGTCTTTCAACTTGTAAAGCTTGATCTACTTGAGGGTAATGACACAAATAAAATGTAGCTACAAATTTCTGAGTTATACCGTACCAATCTGAAGTGGTGAGAGCCGCGGTTACCTTGAAGATACAAATTAAAAGGCATTGTGTCCAAAGTGTTGATGGGTATGCACCTTGCTCTTGAGGGATCTCCATGCCTCCTCACAACTTAGCATGGTCATGGGACAACTTTGACTGTGTATCTCACTTCACACCCTTCAGATTGTTCTAAAGAGATTCTTGTCATCAAAGTCGCGACGTGCATACTCCATGATGTTCTTCTTGTGTATTCCCCACCATCTTGTTGGAGTTTCTTTTAAATCTTCATCCAGTGCCAACAACCTCTATTGTACTAGTATAATTTCTTCAAATTCCAACAAGAAAGTTTCTAAGTGATTTAAATGTCAAAGGTGGGTGAATTGCTTACTTTGTTCCAATCGAACTTCCCTAGTCAATCCTAGCACCTCCCTTTATAAGAATTGTACATCTTGTTATGCCGGTTTTCCGACACTTGAATCTAATGAGCATGCATTGTCACTTCTCGACAGTTCTCTTTTGTTGTGGGATTAATGTAATCCTGTTATCTTGATCAATTTGTAAATATTTTTTTCTGGCTCATGTAAAGGTCCTGCGCTCTGATGGGTTCTGTGTATTTTTGACCTTCATTTGGATCTAAAGGTTTGATGACCCTAAGGCCATCACCTTCAAAATTTCATTCTTCTTTTCTTTAATTCAACAAAGGTAGAATTATTGAAATCCCAATCAATTCCTAACAATCTAGGGTAAGGTTAACTATCATCAATTATCTCAATCACCTCAAAATCCTCAAATGTTCTTACCCCATCAATGTCCAATGAGGGACATGTTCTAGTATTCCAAAGGGGATTACTTCTTGTTGATTAGCCATCCTAAGCACGATGGAATAAATTAACTTAGGTTTTCCCATGGGTGCCTAAGTCTACTTCATCATAGCATTGACTTGGAGCCCTAATTAGAGGACCACATAATCTATGTCATATTCCCCAATCTAAGCATTAAGGTGTAGTTCTTATTTTTCCTTCTCTTTTTGTATACTTGATGTACTTCTTTACTCATTGCAGAGGATCTATCCTACCTATATCATACTGTCTAATCAAATTTTATAGTTCTTGTACAAATATTTCATCCTTAATCAGATTAATGCAATTTATAATAATTCCATAAGCTTATACCTCTTTTCCTTCTCCAAGTGATGTAGACTGATCAAATACCAAATTAGTAAGGTATACGTGGTAACACTTTCAACTACGGGTCATCTGCAGAAATTTGTAGATACACCACAGTGTGCCAGATAGGGTATTTGACTAGTTCTATTGACTGGTCTCAAGAAGGTGTTCCTGGTGAAACAATCATAACTTCTTCCTAGGTATCCAAATTGAGTGGGACTAGTTTCATTTAGGATTGTGAATGACTGTGAAGTATTGATGGTGGTTTCATAATTTTATGCCAATTATTTTGTGTGGGGCATGCTATAAAGAAGGAGGTGAGATCTCCTGGAAAGGCAAGAAATTGGCAAGTTGTGGGAAGTTAAAGTAGAAATTCCCTTGGCACATCGAACGATCAGGACCTATGGAATTGCAGAGAAAATAAATGTCAGGAGAAGTAATACATAATATAAATTTTCATACCTAGAAGGACCAAAACTTGGGAGATACAATGGAAGAAAGATTGTCTAGCAGAAACCACCTCAAATCAAGGGTTCAAAAGTGATACTTGGCCAACTATGCCTCCCAAGGGAACTTCTGCACCAAGCCTCCGGACAATCCTACTTGGACTCTTGATGAGAGGTGAAAGCGTGTAGGGACATGTGGGGTTTACAAAAGAAGATATTAACAAAGATGAACTACGAGAGATGGAAGCTAAGTTGGAGGAAATATGGATGGTTTAAAGAGGAGATCATGGAAGGATAGAAAATTTACCGTGAGAGAGACACCTAAAAGTGAAAATACATCCATGAAATTCATGATGAGGACATTAGGAGAATTGAATCAGAATGGAGAAACTTCAACTTTGGGTTGGCGAAGACCAAGTTGCTAAGATCGATATGAGGAAGTTTGATGGCAAGGGACCCAATCACATGGATACTTTAGATGGAGCAATTCTTTGATCACATAGTAGTGCCATACACAAAAGGTATGAATTGGCTAACATTTAAACCCTAATAAATTTGTATGGTATCGATGAAGCTTTGTTTATTTTACTGCTCGTCCACTTGGACAATTTTCACTTGGGAAGAAATGATAGCACACTATGAGGATACAGACGTACACCTTCTTTAGCCAATTGATAAAATCTCAAGCAAAGGGTTCGATTCAGAGCACATTGAGAACTTCCAAAGATTGAATATAAAAGTAAGCCGATATTCCGGATGAGCACTTGATTGATGTATTCATGGGAAATTTAAGGATAACATTCAACATGAGGTTAGCTAGCTGGGAACCCAAATCATTGAGAATGCATTTAGGTGGCAAAAATGTTGAAAGTAAAATATGGCTATGGCTACTAGGGACCAATCCTAACATCTATTGAGAGAATATTGTTCATTCTTCTAAAACAACTCAAACTACAAGTTTGACACCTTAACAATTGGAGGGAAGAAAAGCCAAAGGTTTATGCTTTAATTGCTTGTGAAAGTACAGGTAAGGGACATAAGTGGTGAGAAAAAAATATTCTAGATTGAGAGGAAGAAGAAGAAAGGAAGAACCATCTCAATACTATGAATACATAGAAGCAATTTCATCTAAAAAAGTTGACTCTACGTGTAGTTTTAACATTCATTGGTTTGAATTAACACTCCTCAAACCCTCAAGATCGGTCCATCAAAATAAAGGTGTATTCTGATTATGGGTGCCATTTCATTCCTCAGTGTAAGCTCACAATTGCACTAATGATATGGATGCAGTAATGGAAGATTACTGATGGAGGAACCTCATGAAAATGCAATAGATCAATCTTACTATGGGGGGCATAATAACCAATGAATGAGTCAGTTCCTATACCCATGGTGCTGGATGCTGTACCCTATGGATCAGTTTACAATCATTTGGAACAATGGCTTTTAATTTTCAAGAGCGTTTCATGAAATTTTGTTGGAGAAGGAGAATTGAACAAGGGGTATCACATGGAAACCAGTGGAACTGATAAACAACTAGCCTTGATATTATTGAAAAGGGGCATCAAGCTATTATTACTGTGTGCTCACTAGATGTTCAAACATCTAATCCATCTATTCCTCAGTCTCCCAAGGATCATTGATAAAGCATTCCAAAGTATTTGAAGATATTCCCAAAGGTATTTCACCCACTTTCAGTAATGATCATGAAATTCACCTAATTCTAGGTGTTCCTCCTAACATCAGACCATACAGAAACCCTTACACCTAGAAGAGTGAAAATGAGCACATTGTTGAAGAAATGATTCTTCAGAAACTTTTCTTTCATAGACCCTAACCAAGATTCCCCCACTCTACAAGGTTATTATCGTGCTAAGAAAAATCATCTCATGCTCTGCCAGGTCTAGAATCCGCCAAGTCTCTTCATCTCAGATTTATCTTCGTGGAGTAACAAGTGATGGAACTACTGACAAATCTACAATTGGATCTCTTCAAATTAATGAAGGAAGAAGATATTCAAAAAACAACATTCCAAACTCGTGACCATTATGAATTTTTGAGTTGTGCCTTTTTGGGTAAACAAATACCCTAATTGGAACATTATATTAGTAAATATTTATTTTATTTGTAATGAAACTTGGTATTGGGTGCATTATACCTCCTAGTCTCCTATATACTAGGAACATTGTTTCTCCTAGTCTCCTATATATACCAAGGAGACATTTTCATTTTGAATCATCTTATACTTGAACATTTAAGTGGGGTAAAAGGAGGTTTCCCCCTCGAAGAGGCTTATTATTTGAAATTATCTCTTTTTGAAGGCATTGAGTACTTTTTCTAAGGTTTTTCTATGCTATATTGATATTTGGTTCTTAACACTGCTAATATGGCTATCCACTCATATAGCTCCTTATGAATTCCTCCAAAGAAAATCTCATGTATATCAATAAAGATATACCTTCCCAACTAATCCTATGTTGTAAGATTAGGGTTCTTATTCTAAGCCTCAATGAAGTCCTTTTCTTGTTCTTCTATCCACTTTTGAATCTCTGTCTTCGATGGAAACCACCTTGAAATTCCCTCAAGAAGATCCCGGCACAGGGGCAGACCCAGGGTTCAACTCTAACAATGCACCAACAAGCCCTAACAACTATCCCTTTCGGAAACACCTGTGAAGTAGATGTAGTCTCACCCAAAGTAACAATAGGGGGTTGAAGGAAACAAGTGTCTACAACCAGAGTAAATGTAAAGTGGATCCAAGGAAACAACATGCAACAATCTAGTTACTCTTTATCTCTCTTAAACCTACTGCACGAGTTATATCTTAGATCTAACATAATGATGCAATATCAGTATAACAGAAAGCAAAAGAACACATCATCAATCACTCAAAACAACAAGATATACGTGGTTCACCCTCTCCCTAGGGTTACGTCCACAAAACTACTTTTCTTGATATATTATATGAAAACATACAGTTCTATTTGCGCTTATAGCTTGCATATATCTCTCTCTTCTCTATCTCCCCTCCTTGGGCACCCATTTGCATGGTTGATCTTTGCACCCAGCTGAAGATCTTTAAAATACATAATTCTCTCACACACAACGCTCCTCTCTCGCACAATACACAATAGTATCAACAAAAATGATCATCCACAATAACAACAATAACAACTGCAAACAAAAACAACAACCCATCCCAGGTCCTTTATACATTACAATGACAAACGTCTAGGTGTCAAAACCCTAGATACCAAAACCCTAGGTCATCTTGACCCGTACTTCCTGGTCTTCACCAGTCTGTCTTTCCTTCTTTTCCATGAGGTGCTCCAAAGCACTCATTGGCATCTTCTTCCGCTTGTTGAGTTTTCCATGATCCATCTTCCTTGATGATATGTTATCCTCGATCTCCTCATTCAACGTATAGCTTTCCCTTACTTCACTCCTTATTTTCTTCTTCTTTAACCACTTTGACCCAATATCAGTCAATGTGCCTTCCGCGCAGTTCGTATTTTGCCTTTATTCCTTAATCTTTTCTTTCTTCCATAACCAAGGGAAAACACAATTTATTTTCTCTTATTCTTCTTACTTGTCTCTATATGTACAATGCTATCAATTTGAAGAGGGATTTACACTTTGGATTGTGGACTAGGAGCAAAATTCAATTACAAATGTGTAGAGGCAATGAACTTCTCCCAATCAATGTTTTTATTCTTCAAATCCTCCATCACAAGCATTTTAATCATCCCTGTGTGAAAAACACTTGCATCAACTGCCTTGGACTTAGCTTGGATGATGTCATCCATTTTTCCAATGTTTCTAAACAAATATAAAGGGAGATTCATGAGGTGTTTTTTCTGTGAAGTGCAGCAAAATTCTAATGCGGTATTGATAAATCATATTGAAACTTCCCTCACAGGTGAAATATCATTTAATCACCCTTAGAATCTTATCAAATCCTTCAACCATGTGGCTCCTAGGAACTCCCTTTGATAGGTTATCTCCCCAACATTCTGGTTTCAGAATTATTTAGAGAAGGTTGCATTTAGGTTCATGGCCTTAAACCATATTTCACCATTATTTGGTATCTCGGTAGCTTCTTCTATGGTTCCTTTAGATACCTCAAGTTCAGGAGTCCCCACCTTAGTTTTGGTTCCATCAAAATTCAAGGAAAATTCTCTAGCTACCTTAGGGTGCCCCCTCTACATTTGTTGACATAAATGGAAACATCCCACTCTTTGGAAGACCTCCCTGATCAGAGGTTCAACAACAAACAATTGCATGTCATAGGATTCATTCCTCACAACACCCGCACCCTTGTGATCCTTCTTCTATTGTGGATTATCCATTGACATTATAGGAAGAAAATTAAACAAAAAATTTGAGTGATGCAAGAGGCAAAACAAGAAAACATAGGGTTTAGGGTTTGATGGATAATATCTTTCAAAGGCTGGTTCTATCTAAGGATTTAGATTCTTTCAACCTATTTTACCTCTAGTATTATGAAAGGGAATTTGATAGTCAGGAAATGAAATAAGATTACATAGGAAAATGGATATATGAGGAGAAATCTTGCTGCAAAGATTTCATTCAATACTTCACCCTCACTTTTACAAAATCATCATTACTTTATCAACAAAATTCTTTTTGATTTCCAAAATAGATAGACTTGAATTAGAATGGAAATATTGATGGTAACCAACTGGTATAGGTTTTGAGGTAGGTGAATAATAGTGCTAAGTTGTTGCACAGAGTTTGTAGTGCCAAAATAGGGGATTCACAATAGAGTTCACAACATAAGCAACAAAAGCCAAATAAGGGATAAGCAAGGTGACCTGACAACAAGGTTTGTTTAAGCTTTAGTAAAATGAGGATGGGAGCTCTGCAATTGGTTAAGAATTGTGATAACAGAGGTAAGAGGGATAATTGGAAGCATGGACCACCAGTTTGCAACACCTAGGAGAAGAAATGATAAAAAACATCCTTTATTGTCCTTCAACAGAGCTTAAAATGATCATGGAGTACCTGAAGGCTGAGGCTTGAAAATCTATATGCTTGAGCTTGGATGAATCCACCTGCATCTAGTCTAACCTCCAACTCACTTTCTTCAGCCAGTCTTCAACAATTTCTGTAGCACTTGTTTGAAAACACCAGTTTTTGCAGCACCAAGCTAGGAGCAATTTGAAATCTTGGAAAAACAGTTAGAAAATATTTAAATGATGAAATCCCAAGTTATTTCCTTAAAAACATAAGTTTTGAAAACAAGTATATTGGATTACAAAGAATCATAAGTTCAATTATGTTGATGAGAGAAAATTGTACTTCAGATTCACTGTGAACTGTCTGGTGAGATGGAAATGTAAAAAAATAACCTGATTTGACCTTCTAACGGGTAGAGGGACACAATGGAGGGGTTTTAGTACATCGTGGAAGAGGTGACATGTCAGGGTGATGGTGGAGGCATAAGGATAATGGCTTGTCCAATATTATCATAAATATAAAGATATAAGCAAGGGTAATAAGCCAACATCAACACTAACTTTATTTGTGCTAAGACCTAAGAAGACTATAAGGAAGAGGACAAAAGCAAAACTTACACAACACTAAAGCTAAAAATCAAAAACCTAAAGGATGAATTGACCCAATCAATTCCATGTGATAACACACCCGTTCACCCACATCTATGAATGGAAAAGGTGGTCCCCCTCCTCAGGATCCTTTGGTTCTTTTGGTTTGATTGTTTTGATAATGAAAGTAGAAGTGGGTTTTGCATCAATTATTTGTCCGAGTTGGGGCTCAACTCTATTTCTTTAAGCCTGAAAACCAATGACCATTTCGAGCAAAATTCATTGGTGTTGTGCCAAGGCATTTTGTGGAATTCACACCACTTCCCAGTGTCCTTCTTCATCTTCCTATTTCCCTTCTTTTCTCGTGTCTTAGACTGGTTGTCTTGAGTTTAAATATTCTATGAGTTAGGGATGATTTTACCATACTTTGGTTGTAGTGGATTTGCAGACCCAAATTCCCGCTTGATCTGCTGCCTAAATTTCTACTCTATTTTGACAACATATCGATAAGTGACTCCTAGTAATGATATGTCTAGAAACTCCATTTCGGTTTGGATGTAGCTATGTAGAGCCTCGCGGTATTTTAGAATCAAATGTTGCTTAGATTATTTGATACCTATCTTGGTGCACAATGTATAAAAGGTATTTGTGAACTTCAACACTGTTTGGCCCCTCTCTTGAAGCAGCGTGGTCCATTTCATATACTAGTCGTCATAGTTTCACATGGGGTAATATTGCTCCTTGACCACATCCATAAAAAATCCCCAAGTGGGATTGACCCCAAATATTCCAGACTCCTCTATGGAGTTTTTCTCCCATTAAGTTTCCCACCAATGTTTGACATGAGGGAAATCCTTAAGGAGCGCAAAGGTGATCTTTTCTCTATTGAAAAAATTGTGAACAGAGAAATAACCTTCTAGAAAATTTAACCATTTTTTCAAAGAATCTACATTGATATGACCTTCAAATATGGGAATATCAAAATTAACTTTTACGTTGATTGGGGAAACATATTCAAATAAATTGCTTGATGAAGACATGCCTGCTATTGTCAGCAATCGTTGAAGGATTTGGGAAAAAATCTCCAACATCTCGTTCCTCTGTTGTGTGAGGGATTCCACGAGAAACAACTTGATGGGATATTTTTCTCCTGCGTCTCTCTTTACTTCTTCCATGGGAGGATTCTTGGGATGGAAAGAGCGGTTTTCATCAGAGAAAATAGCTCGAGATCCAACTCTCTATACCCTGACCTCATCGGGGACATGCACTAAGAAATGATAAGGAGTAGCCTGCTCTGATACCACTGATCTAGATTATTTTGAGAATGAAATGAAGGTGGATATATAACAATGAAATATATAAAAATATTGCAATAAACACAAATATACAATAATGCACAATTTTTATTAATGAGAGAGATGTATAGAAATTGTAAAATTACAGAGTGAATGACGCACTAGAATGGTGGCAACTTATTTCTGAGAAGAGATGTGATGGATATGCTCATTCACAGGAAGATGATGATGTTTAAAATGAGGCTCTAGAGGCCTTTTTAACAAAAATAAAATCCAAAACCCTAACTCCAAAAGATGAAATGCCAAAAGGTTTGCGGGCCCTGATGGGGGTAGTTGGTACGTCAACTTCCCAAGGGCATAAATTTTGCATATGATATTTGTTTGGGGTGCACGATAACTCATTGGAAAGGTTTATACAAGGACTACACATTTTTCTATCACACTCTATATAAAGCATATAATGTGACTATGGTGGGCCCAAAACATGTTTTTTAGGGCCTCAAAATGACCTCGAAAGTTTGGGACCCAAAAAGATGTACAAAAATTGCTAAGGTGGAAACCCCTGTTTTGAGCCAATGGAATAGGTGGGTGGCCACCAATTTATTCCTAGATTAGAATGTGTGTTCAAGACAAATTGGTAGGAAAATTGGAATGCAAAGATGAATGTGCAGACTAGAAGGCATAGGGCATAAATTTTGCATATGATATTTGTTTGGGGTGCACGATAACTCATTGGAAAGGTTTATACAAGGACTACACATTTTTCTATCACACTCTATATAAAGCATATAATGTGACTATGGTGGGCCCAAAACATATTTTTTAGGGCCTCAAAATGACCTCGAAAGTTTGGGACCCAAAAAGATGTACAAAAATTGCTAAGGTGGAAACCCCTGTTTTGAGCCAATGGAATAGGTGGGTGGCCACCAATTTATTCCTGGATTAGAATGTGTGTTCAAGACAAATTGGTAGGAAAATTNTGATGTTTGGAATCATCTTCCAAGATGTCTCTTGGACCCTTGATGATCATTACAATAACTTGACCTTTCACATTCCTTTAAGTGTGTAACCCTAATGGATTACGCTTCAGACAAGTAACATGGTATCCCTTGGACATGTAGTTGACATATTCAATACCTCCACTTTTATTTTATAGGTGAATTAAGCCCTAGAGTCTATTGTTGTCCCTACATTTCCATATTCATCCATCTCCAAAACATTGGTGGATATAGGAAGTTTCTCTCCATTTATGGTGATTTCATCTACACCCATGTAATAGGGTCATAATCCTCCCTAAAGAATCAGAGTACATTGAATTGGATTTATCAATAATGAGGAGCTTGATCCTTGATCATGTCTCTGAATACCAGAGATGATTTTATTGTGGTAGTCTCTAAATAGTCCCTTAAGTAGTAAGATAAATTGCCTCCATATAAACTAGTTGTTTGTATTGAAAATGAATAGTGTCCTTGACCTAAACCCAACACGACTCTTGATCTAGGATATATCTGGCCTTGGTTATCCAATATGCATCCCATCAAAAAATTATTTTCCTTTAATGGATTCCCAAATATGGAGCTCAATGTAATTGTTTGATGGATATAAGGACCTATGGTGAAAGAGTCATATAGGTAACTTTCGGTATATTTTCAAGACATTTTAGTCCTAACAATGAATGATACTATGGGAGAGAGGGAATATAATTCTTTGGAATAATAAGGTATGTATGATAAAGATGAATATTTATCAGGGTTGAAAGATATGCAAATTTGCTAGGGATTGTAGTTCAACCAGATGAGATTTCTTTCGGTGTCTCCTATAGGTGTTGAACCTATGCTTATACTGAGAGGGGGGGTGAATCAATATAATATACTTTTAATTTAAATTATCATTCACCAATAATTCATTATATTTAAAATATTAAATGAACGTAAAATCAAATCACAATGCACTGAGTTTAATTTGGAAACCCTTGTGGGAGAAAACCACAAAACTTATCATTATAAATGTATGTAAGAACCAACCTACTAGAGACACCAATATATTCAGTTGAGCACCAACTCAACAATATATTGTGTAGGAACCAACCTACTATAGACACCAATCTCTTCAACTGAGCACCAACTTAGCAATATATTGTGTAGACACCAACCAACTGGAGACACCAATCTCCTCTCCTGAGCATCAATTCAGTAAGACTTGTATAGGAATCAATATAATATCTTCATACATAGAGTATTTTTTACTTCACCTACTTGCTTCATACTTCATGCATTTCACAACATCATCATACCATTAAATTTCATGCTCCAACGCCTCTCCTTGCTTCATACGTCAGAAATAGCTTCAAACCCTAGTCATATTTAGACTTCAATCCCTAGAGAACCTCATAGTTGTTAAATTTAGGTAACCTAACACCCAAAGATTACTTCCTAGTAGAACCTTGTTGTAATACAATCATTAAGAAAATTTACTAAATAAAATCATGACTAAGTTTTAACAATCTAAATAATTAAATTAGCGGAAGCGCAACAAGCAAACCATACACATTTTCACAAGTAATTTTTGGGGTAAAACACACTGGAAAATCCCCTATGGTAAAACCAATAATGTGTTGATTTTATTGATATTAAATATGAGCTCCCATCCTGGGATAATGTCCCAAGTTAGGAATAATACAAAACAACAAATATCCTATCCTATCATGCTTGGATGCTACTCCTTTTCTTCTTTCCTCGAACCCTTCCCCTACACACTTGGATGAAATTCCTTATCCACCCAATCAATGAGATCTCCTATCTCATTCTGTGTGTGTGTCATCCTCTCACCTAGGATGCCTTTTATAATCTTGGGTTTACCCTAAATACAAAAACCTATATCTCCAAAGTGATCAATGGCTAAGATTAGATATCACCTTCACTTTAAATATAATGGCTAGGATTTAATTTAACTCACTAATTCCAAATACTTAGGCATTTGACTTAAATAAAACTCCATTAATTACAAAAGTACATTCCCTTTAATAATCACTTTATTAAAGTGAATCTCCTAAGTCTTGAGAGGAATTAAGGATGACTTCCACATGTTAGACACAAAATCGATGTGGAAGTATCTATCTAATTCTAAAAACATCAACACTCCCTCTTAGCAAGGAAGGTACTTCTCAAAGATCCACCTGGAAATGGTTCTCCCTCTGACGCTAGCACAATATCGCACACATAATCCTTATCACTGGTATCCATCTAACCCTGCTTGTCGATTGTTCCCTAAACATCGAAAGTCATGGTGTCGATGACACTACATATCAAAGCCATGAAGTTTGGAAACTTCATCAAAGGCCTTCTCTACCTCAATGTTCTCCCAAGAGCCTCCTTCTGCTCCTAAGAATCCATCAATGTCATCTCACACCAACTAGGTCTCCTAATAGAACTGGAAGGGGATACCTCCTTCCCATTTGAAGGTTGACTCCTCACACTGGAATTATCTGAATTCTGCTCACCCTTTGGAGCTTCTTGCTCCTCATCCTCTTTCATTGACATCAATTCATGATTCAATATACCCTTGGATTGACCAGTTACAATATTTCCTTTCAACATGGATACCTTTCCTTTTATGAAACTAGTGTTGGCATTTGTGTCAGGGATTTTTTGGTAGATGTTGTATTCTTTGTATGTGTGTGTGGGGGCGCATCATATTTGAAAACCACATCTGAAAATACCATGACCTATAGATATTTTTGGGCATGTGTGTTGGGATATTTACTAAGGGGATCCTGAGGGGGGGAGGATCCCCCCCTGTTACACATAGAGTTTGAGGCAGCACCTCGAAAAAAAGAGAGTGTTTTTTCTCTATTTTTAGCATTTTTCGAAATTAATCCCGCATTAAGGGATTAGTGTTTTGATAGCTGTAGAATACCTAAATATTGTGTATAAATTATATTTTGAATGGTGAAATTAATACAATGAAGATTTTAGATGTGCAACACCAAGGAAGGGTGGTTTTCTCCCTATTAAAGGTTTCCAACATAAATCTCTATGTACTATATGTGTGAGACATTGATTAATTTATGTTTTTCTTAGAATATGTATGCATTTCTTTACTTCACAGGTTTAAAACTTATAGGGATAGCTCCATATGAATGCATGAACACTTGTCCATTTTGGAAAAATATTGCATAACCCTTGTCCTCCAAAGTTGAGACTAAGAGAAAATTCCTCGTCAACTCTAGGACATACAACACATTTGTCACCTCCAGAGAACCTCTCGAATCCAACTAGAACCTAACTGTCCCAAATCCCTCTACACCACACTTGGCATGGGTGTGAAGATGCACATGCAGATCCAACTCCATCTTTAAACAATTTGGTGAAAAAATCATATGTCATCATGTGACGAGAATCTCCACTATCCACAAACCAGGAACTACTTAAATTTTTTCTAGAAAGATAAGAGACTAATAAAAAATCCTTCTCAAACTTATAAGCAATATCCTTGACTTGAGCTTCTATAAATTCTACTACCTATTGATACTTACTCTTCCCCTTCTTCCGTTCTGGACACTATGAAGCATAGTGGTCACTCTCGTGGAATGAAAAACATTTCACTTTGCTAATGCCCTTTTTCTTTCTAGCCTATGGAGATGACTCTATGCTTTTATTCCCCTTGCTCCTCTTTGCATGACTAGAAAGGGTCATATTCTCATCATCAAAAACCTATTGGCCTTCTAGATATTCCTCCCAAATATCCTCTTGAATGAAATCATCCCATGACCTATCAAACTTGGGAAGTGTCTCATGTGCCATGATGCCTTTGATGATTGGGGCCCATGGATAAGAGAAACCATTTAGGGCCATCCTCACCAAGTCCTCATATGACATGACTTCCCTAAAAACTACCAACTGATCACGTACCTGATTGATCTTGGTGAGATAATTGGTCATTATATCTAATTTGGTCATATTGGTGTCTCTGAGATTTTCTCTCAACACCATCTTCTTGTTTGTATTGATACTCTGAAATTCGTCATAAATACAAACATCTCCTTGGCTGAATTCTTCTCAACTATGTGAGATATCAAATGATCCTTCACCACATCTAAAATGATCATTCTAGATTTCACGACCTTCAATTCATGGGTGTTTAGGTCCTTTGGATCTGTCAGTGGGGTCACCTTCGCGTTATAAAACTCCCATAACCCATTCTCCGTAAAAAATAATGTGACTCTCAGCTTCCAAGGGATGAAAGTCGATTCACCCTCTATCCTATCCTCAAATATCAAACTGGATATGACCATCTCAAAATAAAAAAAAATTGGGAACATAAACTGCTGAAAATTTTCCTATTCCTTCATGCACAAAAATGAAGAATTTTTTGCTTATCCCTTCAATAAAAAAATGATCTTTGGATATGTGGATCCTTGCTCCAAACTCACTGCCAATTTCCAAAACTCTTGTAGTTTCCTAGACATGTTGCTCGAGGTTGTTCGCAACCTTTTGTTATTGCTCAAGATTTATTTGGGGTTGCTCAAGATTTCTTCTTACTGCTTGGCTACTTCTATGGGATTCCTAGCGGCTCTATTGGGACTACCCAAGGCTTTTTGGTATCTTTATGGTATTTTCTACTAGTTGGATGTGTTGGCAGTCCTACTGGCCCTATTGGTGGTTGTTGACCTATGCTCGGTTACTTGTCCAATGGTGTCCTACTATTTATATCTCTCTATGGCTCCTCCCACTGCTTTCTATGACACCCTCATGACCGTTCTCCAACATCATCCACCCATCTCCCTGTCCGTGTGGATTTTTTGTCTGTCAGAGGTTGGCTACCAGTTGTGGCTACACAACCTAGCTTCAACCCTTCGATGACTACTCTTCCACCTCTGCCTCATTGTATTACAATTTTTCGTTAGACCAAAAACTGTAGGATTAATATCCGCCATAATCACCATAGGATCTAGGAGAGGGGGTTAACCCATGTCGCGAACCTCATGGGAAATGTTGAACCCAATGTCTAATAATCTCCCCCCCAGCGCGTTCCAGGATATTTTTGAAATCGATGCCCGTTACTTTGATACCATTTGTTGTAATATGATTGTTGTTAGACCAAAACCTACAGTCTTAATCTATGCCACAATCACCAGAGTTAGGATTTGGGAGAGCGGGTAACACATGTTGTGAAACTCATTGGAAGTGTTGAACCCAATGTCCAACATGCCTTTGTCTATGGATCCTTTGCTGCAACTCAACACTTACCAAATGTCCCATATATTAACAAAACTTTTGTATCCCTATCCTTCATCAACTCAACCTCTCTTTGGTGGCTGCAACCTTTACACCCTATCTGCAACAAAAACAAAGCGGTGTATGTCATACGATTAACGTATAGTCTATATGATAGTTGTATGGTTGTATGTTTCCTTTGCTTCTTTTCCCTTTTTAAAATTAATTTATTCACATATCTACAAAAAAACTAAATTGTTTCTTCAAAAAATCATGTTAAGTGCACCTGGTTCCTCCTCAGAGCTGATCATGCTCTAATACCATGTTAAATTTTGGCAACCCAACACCCAACAATTACTTCCTAGTAAACCCTTTCTATATTAAACTCATTAAGCAAATTTAATGAATAAAAGCATGATTTATTTTTAACGATCTAAATAATTAAATCAATAGATGCGCAACAAGGAAACCATACACATTTTCACACACAATTTTTTCAGTAAAAACCCGAGGAAAACCAATGCTGTGTTGATTTTATTAATATAAATTTTAGGCTCCCATCCTCGGATAATGGCCCACCTAAGGAATAATACAAAACAACAAAATATCCTATCTTATCACACCTAGATGCTACTCCTTTTCTTCCTCTTTGCTTCTTTCCTCCGACCCTTCCCCTACATACTTGGATGAAAGTCCTTCTCCACCCAATCAATGAAATATCCTATCTCATTTTTTTTGTGTCTCCTCCTCTCACCTAGGATACCTTTTATAATCTTGAGTTTACCCTAAATAAA
>SNQJ01S0045628.1:73595-89318 GCA_010110895.2 Picea sitchensis | reverse complement strand
CTGAATGCATTGAAATTTGACATGGATAGACTATTCATATGCCTTAATGATATGGGAGGGTTTATGGACTCAAATTTGACTCACACGCCCACTTTCTTCCATAATCAATTCATCATGTAAACCATAAACCCTAATTTAGTGGAGTCATCATTTTGTTCCCAGTGAATGGATGCATTATTGTTGACATGGAATGGGACACCACATGTACCTTCTTAATTTTCTTCCTTCATTTGATGTGGGCCTGGTCATTCCTAGCCTTGAATTGAAATTTTCCCCTAGCATCAAGTTGCCTCTATAATCAATTTCTCAAAATGCATCCATGTACTTAGGAAATTGGCATACGTATCCCATGTAGGAAAATTCATCTTATCTCCCCACTACTATATGAAGGGAGGAATGGAACTATAAAAATTTCAAGTTTGTTGAAAACTCTAAGAATTAGCATCATGTAATCTACTCCTAGCCTCGACTGAAACACTTTTTTATAATATAAATTCTATTTCGGTTATAATAAAAAAAATTATAATTAAGATAAAGATATTCACAATATATAGTGCATGTAGGTCCATAGGCCCCAATGTGTGAAACTATGTTTTGAAGAGGAAATTAAGTGGATAATCATAGGTTTATCCATACAAGTGGATTCCATCACCCCTAATAGAAGGTCATTTAGAAGGCCCCTTTTAGCACTTATGGATTACTTGTGATTTCCTAGCATGTCTTAGGGGCGTGCCTTTGTTTTTTGTTCTTAACTAATTATAATAATGAATAAATTGACAAGAAACACCCTATGAGATATTCAAGTGATTCATGTGAAATTTGTAAAACTTACACATACCTACACAAGGTGTGCCCCATCCTCTAGAAATATTCAACATTATTGATAACATTCTTTTGTCACTTATTTTGGTCTAACACTTATGGTATTGTGAATAATTTACTTTCTAGTTGAATTCCAAAAGCCACAGATATAACAACAAAGTTTCATTGAGCTAAAGGAAATGAAGTAAATTATGGGAGAACCTATTGAAAAGTACGACTAGAGATTCCAATATCGATTTCACATATCAAGGTACAAAATATATGATACCTAGCTGCATAATGACAAAGATACTCCTCTTGCAGGAAAGATAATTCTTTCAAAGGAATGTTTTGGTGCAAGCCATCATAATCATATCAATGGCTAGGTACCTTGGAAACATAGGTTCCTAGGTCACATCTAATGCTACTTTCAATCCAACTCTAGAGATAACACAACACAAACGATCATTTTTCTAATGAGTCCTATAACCATTGGGAAATGGGTTACACCTAACCCTATAGTAATGAGTTCCTTCCCTAAGATATATTTAAGTGATTCATGTGAAATTTATAAAACTTACGCACACCTACCCAAGGTGTACTGCCCCATCCTCTAGAAATATTCAAAATTATTGATAACATTGCTTTGGTACAACATGACTTATGGTATTCTAAACTATTTTCTAGTATTATGGGTAGTTTTCAAGGCCCTATGTTTGAGGAGTGAACCTATTCCCAATAGAGGGTGGATTTTCGAAGACCTTTCTAAATAGATACCAAGAATAAGGGAATTCAAGATTATATGTTGTAACTAAAACTATTACATGCAGAGATATGGAAATAATTTAATGTGGAGTAGGGTGCACATGTAGTTAACATATTTAGGGCATAATATTCCCTTTTTTTCACATTAATTATTACAGTTGCAAGATTTAGATACAATTTATATATTTTATAATGATATAATGATATAGTTTATATATTTATATAATATACAATTTATATAGTGTATAATATATAAATTATATATTATATAACTTATATAATATACAAAATATATACAATATATACAAACAAAATTAGGATTCGTAATCCCTCACCCATGCAACATAACCTCCCCATTGCTTAAATTTCTAATTTGTGGACCATTGCTCGAATTACCTCCCTAAAAGTGCATGCAACCATTGCGAGATGGAGCGAAAGATAGAGGAAAATAATCCCATGCAGAGTGAGCTCTGAGAGTTCTCTTGCTAGAGTGATAGAGGAGAATAACCTCACCTCCCTATGACTGAGAGTGCCCTTGCTGGAGCGATAGAGGAGGAGTGAGCTTGACAAACAGAAACATCACTAGCTCTTGCTGAAGCGACATAGGAGGAGAAAATGAGAGTTCCATTGCCAGAGTGATAGAGTAGACCCGTGACTGAGAGTTCCCTTGCTGGAGCAATAAAGGAGACCCCACCTTGACCAGGAATGATGCCAAAATCAGTGAGTTTTTCAAATCCTTTAAAACCCTAAATGTGGAATTGAATCTCCTCCAAGGTTCTTTTAATCCCGTTGTTCAAATATGAGAAAGATAATATCTTCTGGAATCCATAAACATTTAATCCATTAGTCATATTTACCATTGTAATCTCTTATGGAAGCCCTAATAATCGTGTCATATTTACCATGCTTACACAGGGTGAACAATTCTTTCTAAAGGTTACTTATTAAACATGAAATACACACACTGCAACTTACATATTGCAATTATGGCATACATAAAAATTGCCCCAATTTGATGTGTTGTTTGTTCTATTTGTTTTGTCTTTACATAAAAATATAATGATAACCTCTCTCACATATTGAACGACCATACATGTCATTAGGGTCTTGGTTTAGAAGAGGCTAGTTGCATGGTAGAACACTGACCTGCTATGCTAAAGGATTTTATCAACATGTCATCTTAACCATGCTCTTCTTAGGTGCATTTTTCTTTGCAACATCCACCTAATTGCGATGAGATGTTCACATTACAACTTACATATCCCAATTACAACATATTTTTTCAGTAACAATCCCTCAATAGAATTCAATACCCTCAATGTCATTAAAAGTTTCATGTAAGCAAGTTTCAATGAGCAAAAGATATTACTATGTTTGACATGCCATTTTCTTCATTGCCTTTGTCTCCATAGAGAAATAATAACAAATAACCTTCTCATGTGTCTGAGGCACCCATTTAGGGAGATGTTGGTTGCATGGTATTAAACTAACTTTCCATGCCAAAAGATTCAATAAGCAACTCATTTTATCCATGGTCACATTGAGTGCATGGTTCTTTGTAGAGACCACTTAGTTAACATGAAACACATGCTATAGTTTATGGACCCTGACTCTAGGGAATCATTTGGTTGGTAGGATATTGTTAGCTTTCAAGACTCCTATCTCTACAAGGATCATACAAAATTTCTTCAATAAGGGGGGGAATCTTTTTCCCCTTGTTTGGAATGCGATATACTATGTTGGATATCTCCATGGAAAATGACAACAACCTTTCTCACATATATATTATTTCCATAATTACTCCAAAAACCCATTTTACAAGTTCCCATTTCCATAAAACAAAACTAACCCACCATGCCTTTGACCAACTTTAGCTAGCAGGTGATTTTCACCATGCTCACCCAAAGCATGTGGTTCCTTGAAAAGACCACATAATCACTATGATATAAACACATTAAAACTTATGGATCTCAATTGTGCCATAGTGTTTGATCAATATGTCCTTCGTAGTTTTCAAGGACTTTGTCCCTGAAAGGATCCTAAAATTGAACTTCAAAAGGGAAAAAACATATCTTCATTTGACGTAGTGCTTGCATCATTTATTTGTGTCCATGGAACAACACTGACAAAAAAATTATCATGCCATGCATGGTAGTTGTTTTTATTGGAAGAGGCCAATTACTTATTTCCATAATTACTCCAACCTTTCTCACATATCTTATTTCCATAATTACTCAAAAAACCCATTTTACAAGTTCCCATTTCCATCGAAAAAAACTAACCCATCATGCCTTTGACCAACTTTATCTAGTAGGTGATTTTCACCATGCTCACCCGAAGCATGTCCTTGCAAAGACCACATAATCACTATGATATACACACATTAAAACTTATGGATCTCAATTGTCCCATAGTGTTTGATCAATATGCCCTTCATAGTTTTCAAGGACTTTGTCCCTGAAAGGATCCTAAAATTGAACTTCAAAAGGGAAAAAACATATCTTCATTTGACGTAGTTCTTGCTTCATTTATTTGTGTCCATGAAACAACACTGACAAAAAAATTATCATGCCATGCATGGTAATTGTTTATCTTGGAAGAGGCCAATTACTTATTTCCATAATTACTCCAACCTTTCTCACATATGTTATTTCCATAATTACTCCAAAAACCCATTTTACAAGTTCCAATTTCCATCGAAAAAAACTAACCCACCATACCTTTGACCAACTTTAGCTAGTACGTGATTTTCACCATGCTCACCCGAAGCATGTGGTTCCTTGCAAAGACCACATAATCACTATGATATACACACATTAAAACTTATGGATCTCAATTGTGACATAGTGTTTGATCAATATGCCCTTCGTAGTTTTCAAGGACTTTGTCCCTGAAAGGATCCTAAAATTGAACTTCAAAAGGGAAAAAACATATTTTCATTTGATGTAGTGCTTGCTTCATTTATTTGTGTCCATGGAACAACACTGACAAAAAAATTATCATGCCATGCATGGTAGTTGTTTGTCTTGGAAGAGGCCAATTACTTATTTCCATAACTATTCCAACCTTTCCCACATATCTTATTTCCATAATTACTCCAAAAAACCATTTTACAGGTTCCCTTTTCCATCGAAAAAAACTAACCCACCATGCCTTTGACCAACTTTAGCTAGAAGGTGTTTTTCACCATGCTCACCTGAAGCATGTGGTTCTTTGAAAAGACCACATAATCACTATGATATACACACATTAAAACTTATGGATCTCAATTGTTCCATAGTGTTTGATCAATATGTCCTTCGTAGTTTTCAAGGACTTTGTCCCTGAAAGGATCCTAAAATTGAAATTCAAAAAGGAAAAAACATATCTTCATTTGACGTAGTGACTCAAGAGATTCACGATTATATCCCTATAAAGCCCCTATAAGTGACCTTCAACAGATGAAAAAATGAGTGCCTTTGTTGGACATGTTGTCTACTCCATGGTCTTCCTTTCCCCTAAATGATTCTTTATTCTTCTAATTCATCCTCCTCTTATTGTTGGTATGNATCCCTATAAAGCCCCTATAAGTGACCTTCAACAGATGAAAAAATGAGTGCCTTTGTTGGACATGTTGTCTACTCCATGGTCTTCCTTTCCCCTAAATGATTCTTTATTCTTCTAATTCATCCTCCTCTTATTGTTGGTATGCATTTTTCCAATTCAACACTACATAGGGTTGAGAGAAAAATTTATTTGGGAGTGAAAATTTCTAACAAGCTTCTTCACAAGTTTAAGGGTTGCACACCTTGAAGCATGTGAGCATATTTTCCATGTAGTTGCCATATTTTCCATGTAGTGAGCATATTTTCCATGTGGTTGCTTGAACTCAATTGAGCGCTTTCATGACAATATTCCTTAGGGAATTTGAGATAGTCAAAGAATTTGGTGACATTCTACACATTTTCCACATGGAGGAGGTTTCTTTCTTGGAGAACGCCCTTCTTTGGATGAAAATTTGGCATTCGGTAGGAGTGTGTTGAAATCTAGAAAATGTGTGGTATCTTTGATGCTTACATAGAGGAATGGAGTTGACTTGGGCACGCTTGGGTTGACACAATGTTCATGCAAGGGGAGTGGATCCAATGGATTACATGGGAGTTTTGTTGGTCATCATGGATAGGTCTCTAGTACATTCCCATAATAGGGAGAGGGAAATAATATATTATATACATAAACCTTGCTTCTTAGGTTGAAATGCGATAAACACATCCTCAAACCATAACATGTAAACATGGATGGTTTGTGGTTCCCTAACCATAATCAAAGATTGAAAATAAGTGTCTTAGGATATTATTGAATATTATTGAGATCAAGATCCTTGAAAAAGTACTTAAACCAACAAACATGGACTTTGTATGGGGCACTACTACATATGGGCGGATTATTCCATGAAAATTTTCCACTCTTCCACTAGTTTCATCATTTTTTTAAATAGGGCGGGATTTTCGTCGATATTGCCACCGAATCCTACAATTTTAGGATGTGATCACCAATTTTAGGATGTGTTATGCCTCCAGTGGACCTTGTATGACCATATAGATACTTTCTAATGCCCAAATCATTTGGTAGAAGTGGGGCTTTTTGCAGGGATGGAGGTGACTAGGGGTTATTCCCCTACTACATGATGCTCTGACAACTCTTTAGATAAGATGATGGGTTGATCATCACTCTGAAGGTATTTATTTTCTACAACATCGACAAATAATTTATTGCCTTATACCTTTCAACCAACTTATTGAAAAGAATATCCATGGGATTATTTGATAGGCTTTCAAAGTGTCATCAATTTTATTCCTTCTTTCCATGCAATGTTGAAGTAAAAAATCCTCGTCGTAGAATTCTTCAAGAGCCTACTCACAATCTCAAAATTCTGCAAATTTCTTTGATGAAATTTGAAATTGAAGACACAACCCTTGGACAATCATTATGAAACCAATAATTTGTTGCAATTCTTCTCAACGTACAAACGAACAATTTCATCATAATATCCTTATGAATAACGTTTAGGTATACCATAAAATCCCTAGTCATGACCTCCATTTGTATTGTCAATATCTAAGATGGAGGTCCCAAGGTGCTAAGTATGTAATAGTGGGGTCATTTGTTAAGATTATGGGGAGGTACGGTATAATGGAATGTGTTTCACATTATTTTTTATACTAAATGAAAAAAATATTCATCATAACATCTTCATGAATGATGCCCATGCAGCCAAATGCACATGGAATATGTCACTTATCATGCAACATGGATTAGGTAGATACCCTATCTTACCACCACTTCCCTTGCCACCCTTAAGTCCTTATTTAATTCCATAGGTTTATCATACAATATGGTTCAGCGTGTGTTTTTGTTGTTGTCGGGATTTGGTGGTCTATGATTTTCATGGAACATGGATTAGGTAGATATCCATGTTCAACCCTAGGTTTCTTTGATTCATACAAAACTATTATTGTTTCCCTATAGTATTGGGGTTTAGGATGGCCTTGTGGGAGTTGATAATGCAACACATGGGGGTTAGAAAAAATTAGAGGCGTTTTGTGTCGTGTGGTTCCTCTTCCTTGAGTAGAGAATGCCTAGTTGGGTTATCCTATTCTAGTATTTATATTTTTCTATACCATTTCTAGAAGTTATGGCATTGCTCAAGTTCAAGTGAGAATTTTTTGTTTAGGTTCATTACGCACAAATCCAACAAAAAACAACCTTAATACTATTTTTTTCTTAGATCCATATGATAAATTTATCATGTCCTTAGTGTTTTCACATTTTTAATATGTCCTTAATATGTCCAAAATCAAGAGGGATATCACATTAAATTAGGTGGTTGACCACTAATATTGGTAATTGCACCCTTGTCTAATTGTGCATCCAAAACTAAAGATATAAATTTTTTATTTAGAACCGTGAATATGATGATGGACTACTAACTAACAACACGTGCACATGCAACTGAAGGTACAACCAAACAGGTACCTATCAGATATTTCTTCGTCGAGTGAGGAAAGATTAGGACAAATAGAGGCCGGAAATGCGACTGGATCTAGTAGATATGATAAGAAAATAAGGACCAGAGGTGAAAAAGTCAAAATAAAATTTTTTAGATGCACGAAATTGTTTCTTGTTGAAGGAGGATCATGCTCTTATGATGATGAGAGCATAGGAGACATAGATTTTCCACTCAGGTATAAGGATCTAGTGAAGCAATGGGTACCTAAGGAACTATCTCCTATATATGTTGACTTCATTGTCAACAATAGGACATATCACATTGCACCATCCTCCCTGCATGGATTGGGGCTATTTTCCATGGATGGAATAATTGTAAAATACAATACAGTAACTGAATTGATGGACTATGTCGGACTGTGTTACAATTATAACAATTGGATGTGGTTGGTCCGATACAAGTGAAGTATGTAGAGATATGCACTCGCCACAAATTATATACAACTAATAAACAAGGATAAAAATAAGGGAGCGACTATCTATATTGATGGAAGGCCTAAAGCTTCTGGCAATATCATAGGGTTTATAAACAACACACAACTCGAGAAAACAAACAAACAATCGAATTGCATATTTGAGGGACGTGAAGAGAATCAGGTAGTCTTGTGCACAATAAAAAAGATAGCTCCTGGGGAAGAGTTATTAGTGGATTACCATTTGAATCGAATAGAAACATTGACTAATAGTGTGTAGGTTCTTATGCAACACCTCTTTAAAAAACCTCTACTTATTGCATTATATTTTTTTATTATCTTTAACATTGTTGTAAATATTATCTTTAACATTTTTTTTGTTATCATCAACAATTTTTTAAATATTTGGGGGTTCTAATTATATTATAATGTGGCAGGATGATAGTGGAAAAGGGCCAGTCACAGAACATGTAAATGATTTTCAATTTCCACTTTCATTTTACGTTGTTTTTATTATTTTCTTATATAATTGTATTGAAATAACATTGTTTTTGCTGAAATTATATGTAGTTAGCGAGACATGTGGATCATGATTCCGCCGATGAGGAGGGGTTTTATTCTTGTGTTGTTCTGATGCTCTCATTAAAAAAAAGATCATTAAAGCTAACAAGGAACTATTTATCTTGTTAGATCATCCAAAACAAACTCTGGACGTCAAAGAAATGATCAAGCTCCTTATGTCACAACTTAACACATATAAGGTAATAACCATAATTTATTTATTTATTTTAATGCACTCATATGTTCAATTATGATACTTTGTTCTTTAACTTTTACATTATCTCACGAAAAAAAATAAAAAAAATTGTAAAGGGATATTTGGAGCCTGTTCAACCCAAGGTTGGTAGTAGTGGCACTACAGAGATGCTACAGAGTCCTGATGCGGGCGGTCATACAACTGCTAGAGAACTATTTACTTCTCCATCTTCCACAACTCATTTAGATAGGAGCCATTACACACACCGACATCCATCCACATCTCGATCAGAGTCTAGAGATGGTGGCAGAGATGAGGATCATAGTGATGTGGTTGAGATGGTTGCATTTCCTGGAGTTAGATGTGTGACAAGCACGGGGACCCTTTCATGCAAATTTTTGGTCAACGACAATGGACTTCCATTAAAACAATCAAGACTCCCAGGTAGTTTTAATTCATATTTTAATTGTTTAATGTTGTCCTCATACAAAAATCATCTAGATTATTAATTTTAAATTAATGATCATATCTTTTTGTGTGTAGGAAACGACCTTTTTTATAGGCACGTATAGAGAAAGGCCTTGTCTATTTTTGGGGAAACCTTATGCATGAGGTGAAATTTGTATAATTCCAACCTCAAAAAGGAACTTATGGATTATCTTGAAGGCCTCTTTGGTGTAGACACGTTCAATTAAAAAGAGGTCACATCTACAACGGGTGAATATTTAAAATATACCTGGGATGTTTATAGGCAAAGCTTGACAAGAAATCCTAGGTATGAGCGTCCTCCCTCAATTCCAGAGAGGGAGTGGAAAGAGATCATTGATGATGCAAAAGAGAATATTTTGAAAAAATAAAGAGAATAAATAACTGGTACACCAATGTAAATTACAAATTTTTGAATTCAATACTAGCTTTATTTTTCTTTAGATCTAAATAAAAGTGTGGTTATATATAACATGCTTTAAAATTTTGATGATAGGTTGCCTGACACTTCGAAGGCAACCAAAGAAAGGATTACCAAATATGGCCAACACAAGATAGGCTAGGGAGGCTACTTGAGGTTACAGTCACAAATCGTAAGTACCCAAACATCTTAAGAATATTATTTGTATCACCTTACAAATTTAAGGTAATTGCAGCCAAAAACATTAAAAAACCATACCCTTATGGAATGCAGGGTGACAACTTCATAACTGAAACCACGGAGGAAGACTTCCAACTCGGTTACAAGTATGGTTACAAAGTCATGGTTGATTGTAGGAAAAGCATGAGGAAAACCCCAAGGTCCAATTTGCAGGATAAGGTAAATAAAAAATAGTCCACATTAACCTTTCGTTACTTATAAAATATGTAAATGTTTGATATCGTCCATAATTTAATGTCTTTCTTTGTTTTAATCAGGGGAGTAGCATGATCAACAAAACCATTAGTACTGAACAACAGAGCATTGATAGTGAAACATAGCCATAAGATCATGGTGCTCCACCGCAGCCCCATCCCAGTGAGGTGCAACCCCAAGATGTTCCTGTGACTGAGGCCCACGACGATAAAATGTCTATATATTAATCATATACTTAATAATTTTGTAATTATAAATTTTGACTTCTAATGGCACAAAATGTCATAGATGATCATCCTCGACTTGAAGATTAGGTGAATAGGCCGAAATCCATTCCAACGGTGCTGACTAGAGGACCAGGTAAATAATTACATTGCAGAGTTTTTTTTTAATATTAATGAACTACTTCAATGATATTTAAAAATTGGCCATATAAATTTAATATTTTTTTTTTTAGGTGATGGCCCCTCACAATAGCATCCACACTGTCAGTATGAGACCAAACGTACTTGGCATGAAAGGACTGAAACAACATCATCTATTGAAGAGCACCTAGTAAACAAAGACATGGGCATGGATGATTTGCTTAAGAACTGGAAAGCAAAGAAGAAGACTAAAAGAAATTCATGATGTCGTGTAATAATTTTATAAGACAGTCAGATGTACATTATACAGATAATAATATACACAAGGCTATTTCTATGTCTTGTATATATCTATGAATGTAATTTTTTTATACACTTAATGATAATTTCATATTCTCTTAATGATGCAACTTCCAAAATATTGTGACATGATATGTGCAACTTTGAAAGTCTTGTGACATGTTTCATTGTGTCTCACATCACAAATAACATTACCATTCTTTTCATTGTGTCATGGACATGGTGTTGATACTCAACATTGCCTCAAAGCCTACGTATTCATTCCTCTATGATATGTACAATGATGTTGAACCTTTTGTTATCTCCTCGAATGGTTTTGTAAATTTTGAGTAATTTCATTCGTTCATGCTTAATATTTCATTTTCCTTGGTCATTTTCCCTAATCCATATCTTCAAATTCCCCATTAATCTCCCATTGATCGTTTTTTCTCCAGACCCTTGTGACTCTGTCCTTGAACTACATTACACAAGCACATAATGGTTATAGAGCCTAAACCCTAGTTTTATGCTTCCTTAGATTTACAATTGTTATTTTTACCAAATGAAATAAGACATGGTGTGTGCTTTAAAAGTGCCTAAGTATTAAGTTTCCAAAATCCAATATCTAATCTATGAGCTAAGTCACACTATATATATTCTTACTCTATGCCAAATTCCATATAACTTTACATACTATACATTTATAATTTCTTCAGTCTACAAGCCTCACGGGTTTATTAACTTTTTAGAAAAGTTGGGGGGGGTTTGGACACAGCCCTAGGCATGAGTTAATTCATATTCCTAGTCCACATGTTGAGTAAACACATAAAGTCAACAAATATTAACGCATTCAACTCAAGCTAAATCCACATGCCAAATTGTAAATCCATATAACTGTCAATTGCCTGATTTGAAGGCAAAAAATAAGTGTGCATATGTCATATGATAAGTATAGCTGGGTTTTGAAGCATTTGATAGTTTGAAATCATCAGTTCAAGATGTAGAGCCGCGCGCTAAGCCATTGGTCAATCCCTAATCTTAAATTTCACAACGTGCAAAGTGCTCATGAAACAGGCCATTCACATGGTGCCACGAGCATGGAAGCGAAATAGCATCTGCATGCTTTATTTCTTAACAGTGGAGAGATGATTGAATTGGGGTTTTGGTCAGACCTTTAGATGTAGATAATGTGCATTTCACGCTGGCATGGAGCACTTGCAAGTTCTATTAACTATGTTGTCAAAACAATTTTATGAATGGATGTTCCAACTAACAAATTTCCCCATCTCAATTCTGATTGGTCGATCAGATATGAATCAAGTGTGTGTGATTGTTGTGGATGATGAAGAAATCAGGGACAAGAGACCTAGCAACTGATGACAGATTTTTTTTTGTTATGGATAAATATACCATTGATGTATATTGTGAGCAAAAAATGATGTAGTGAGAGCTCTGTTGGTTCTTGATAAATTTCAGTTCTTTAGCTAGACTATCATAATCAAAAGATAGTTAGGTAAATTTTACGAGCCTCTTGGAAGAGAAGATTCAAAGCCGACAATGGAGTCTATAAAGAATAACAAATATGGCATCCATGTTCTTCTTGAAACATGCAAGGTGATATTTCTTGCTTATTCAAGGTATGTATGAGTTACAGGAACAATGCAGCTAATGAAAAACAATATGGGAAGAGATAGAGCATCTCTGCAATAAAAAATACCATTCAACAAACTGTAGAGGAGGTCAAATCTATTGTTCCATCCCTTAAGACAAAAGTACATGCATATGATTTTCCAATCCCTGTCTATAAGACCAAAACTACACTTAATTTACGTTTTTTTGTAAACAGAAGTTCAAGATGAAGATTTTGATCGTGAAGCATTGGAGAAATGGCCTTTTGAGCCTATAAAAAGATTCTTCCAATACACTTGAATATAATACAAAATATTTATGAGGAGTTCATCAAGGAAATGATTACAAAGAATAATAGTACATTGGATCTTAAAAGAATTGGAAAAAAAGATCAGAAAGATGGAAGGAAATGCATTTTTGCAATTGTAAAAGCTAAATTGAAAGTAGAACTTTCAGTGGCTTAGGAAGTCATTTACAACTGTCTTTATCCACCGAAAGAAGATCTTTCGGTGGCTTACAAGTTCAGATTTTAGCTCTTTTAGCCACCGAAAGTGCAGAACAGGGCAGAAAGCTATCATTTTTGTACAAATTCAAGTTTTATTGATCCAGGTGACTCGAGGGTGGTTTCTAATGATATCAAATAATTAAAGGCGTCATAATCAAGTTTTTATCTCAATTTTGAAAGTGCCAACGAGGTGAAGAAGATCATTTTTCTTGTCTATTTTTGGTAAAAAGTGACTTGTTTTTCCAAGGTGGCAATTTCGAATTTTCCCTCAAGCTATGAAGACCCACTACAGCTGTTGAAGACAATGAAGGACAGGAAAATCATTTGGATAAGATATTTACCTATTAAATAGGATCTCTTCCTATTTTCTTGAATCTATTTTGATTTTGTATTTTAAGCAAATTTGATCTAGTTTCTTAGGATCTGGAAACTTCTTGTAAAGGCTATAAAGCCAAGAACATTTGATGAACTAAAAGGGGTCAACTTTGGATATTATACTTGACTTGTACTCCCAAAATTCTCATAGAATATCATAAATATAAGCTTATTTTTCCCATTGTGTTCAATTTTACCTCTTGTCCATTTTATACTTGTATTTGAATGTTTTATTTCATTTCTTATGCTTATCTAGTGTCTGAGAACTGTCATCTTCTCATTACACTGATAAACTGAGTTTTAAAAGTATTATTTTCTTATAACATTGGCCATTCATATATATATATATATATATATATATATATATATCTTATGTGTGTTTCTGTTGATATTATAAGATCCATCCATCCATATATCTTATTTGAAACCTATGAATAGAGTTGGTTAAAAGCCTTGTCTATGTGAATATGTCTATGCATGCTTTGCTTGAGTAAACCTTGTGTTAGTCATATGACTTGATCCAATTGAGAGAAACATTGAGAAAATTAGTTAAGTTACCAGACATCTTTGAGATACAACCTAGAAGAGTTTCCTGGAGTGATAACACCTTCCACAAATCATTGCGAGTAGAAAAATAAGCCAAGGACAGGAACCCAGGGATTTCAATGTTAAGGTCTTGTGATTCCATAAGGTGGGATACAAAGAGGAATTGTTTCCATGCATAAACATGGTAAATACCTTGATTGAGAATGCAAATGTAACAAGTTGAACATTGAAATCATAGAGCGATGACATAATCGAGAAATATGGGTGGTCATAGATGTTTAGCTATTATTCAGTCATTTAACCTTTTAATGTCTTTGAAAAATGCATGTTTGAAGGGTGGTCACCTCCATAATCCAAAACACATTTCTGAAAAGGTGTAAATCATTTTCTTATCTTGCATCATGAAATTTTCCTTCATTTAATTGTATACTTAAATTCAGAAACGGGAAAACAAATGGCACATAGCATGCATAACACATAATTTTTTTATGACTGGGAGTAATAGTAATTTTTCATATGCATAAACAAAAAAATGAGACTTATCTTTTAACAAAAATTGGTCCAAGAGATTGTTCATGTAAGAGAAAATTTCCATTGAACCATAACCATCTAGTGTAGATACCACCACCAACCTAGGCTATGAGGTCACCATGGTGAAAAAAACAAGCAATAAGATTCTATATTTCTCATCCCAACCTTTCTACTCACATTCTTACCTAACCTTCTCAACACAAAGCATTACAAGAATCAGATTCATCCTGCGATAGCTAAGGAACTCTCTTCCACTACAACATGCAACATAAGTAATATATTCACATTATGTACTTCATGGTCCCTTAGATAAATTATTCTCTTTAGTTCTCTTTAGTGTGGATAGAAAGAGCTTGATCTATTGTATTCTTCCTAAGAATTTCCTAAAAGAACTATATTTGTGTCTCAAGGATATAAAGAGTATATAATGGATAGTGAATGATGAATTGTTATCTTCCCTATCCTATATGCTCACCTACAACCACTATATTTCATCCAAAGTCTATAATTTTCCTCTTCTTGATGTTGATTTTGGTTAATTTCCAAATTGGTATATTGGGTTGTAAATGGAGAATAAAACATGAAATATGTAGAGAATTAATGTTAGAGTGCTTCCCACAATGCTAGAGTCAATGAAAATGATATCATTGGTGGAAATGATGGATGACATTACCTATAACTAGCGGAATGTAGGACTCTTACACTTCCCATGGCATGAATATTGTACTCAATCCATGTTCCCATTATTATGTGAAAATACTTTCCCCACCAACCTCTTACATAGATTCAAGGATTGGTTGATAAGTCAAATAAGGTATATGGCTTCATTTAAGGCACATTGTAGAACAATATGAGTTCCGAGAATGACCTTGGAGATAGAGGATTTATTTTCCCATAGGTCCCCTTTCATCTTCCCCTATAGTGGAATCATAGTGCCTCTCATACCTTCATGTGTCTTCTATGGTGGGTTGCATCACCATACATTGAAGCACTTTGAATGCCTAATTACTATTTAACTATTTGAGTGAAGGTCAATTGAGTTGTGTTAGAGTCTTAGGATTGTGTTTTGTATTTGTAAAATACAAGATATGAGGTTCTTATATCAAAGCCATACATTTTCATTGACCTATTGAAATAAGTATTATCAAATAGTTGTTGTACCACCCAAGCACATAATTCAGTTTAGACACATTTTCTTTGAGTATTTCATCTTCTATATTGCATTATTTATTTTATATGTAACCTTGTAGGTTAGAAATATCAAAATTATGAATGGCCTATTTGTAAGAATATTTACCTTATCCTTGCACAACAAATAAATAGAATAATAGATTAAGACTTCAATTTCTTATTGTAAAACCTCCTAT
>SNQJ01S0045628.1:49185-73585 GCA_010110895.2 Picea sitchensis | reverse complement strand
AGTTTCTCTCCTTGTCATCGTTATGACCCCTAGACCTATCCTTGGTGCATGAAACCACCTGACGTCACACATATCCCAATTGCAGGCCAAATATCCCCTTGAAAGAAACTTTGTAGTGGTTCAAAGACATGTGCATGGTTCATGAGGATTAAAAGTTTCATTTAGATCTTAAGACCCTTTATTTTCTCACATGACCATGGTCACAGTCTCGAAATCCATCCAATGCATCTAAAGTTTTCTAATATTTCCCAAATCTCATTCATATGTTAAATATTATAATCCCTAAAATACTAATTTAGATCATACAACCCTTGTTTTCCTTCATTGACCATGGTCAAGGCCTTGAGACCCATGCCTGGTATGAAAATTCTCTTAATGATGTCTATATCCCACCAAGAGGCCAATGATTTGATTTTGTATGGTGGTTTGAGTCCCTTTTTTATGCAGGAGCATTGCTCCAAGCCAGCTACATGCCACCCAACCAACACATCAAAGCACGCATTCAATGGAAGGAGAGAGGCGCAGCCCTCTCATTTTTCAAAATTTGAAAATTGTATTAAATGTTGTAAGGTTGGTAGAGCCAAAAACCATGCATATGCGCAGGCTTTAGATAAAGGTTTCCTTAAATGGTTGTAAGTCTGAGACCTAGATTCGATTTAAACTAGACAACCATTCAATGTAATTGAATGTAAATTAATGAGAGTTGGTGAGATGGAGGGAAGAGCTCGAGGAGCCCCCTTTTGTAAAATGATCCTTTGTATCTGTAGAGTTAGTCGGAAGAGAGGTAGAGAAGAATAGAGAGAATAGGGAGAAGAGAGGAAGTCGTGACTCTATTGTAGTTTGAGCTCACTTTGTAAAGAGGCATTTCATGTTAATACAATCATAGCAATTTTTTCTTGCATATTTTTGTTCATGTGTTTGTGAGTTCATGAATGAATGTCTTTATGTGTTGATGATATGTTGTATATGTATGTTAGATGTGCATTTGCATGGATAGATAACTTTCACTATCTGTTCATAGTTCTTTGATTCCAGGTCTGGTTTCTTTGTGGTTTCATGCAAGAGTGCATGACATAACACTATGGGTTCTGTAAGCCAGTGCATAGAGTGCACTTTTAAATTCTGTAGAATTTAGACAAACATGTGCCAGGAGGGCGCACTAGAGGAAGTCATTGACTCAAGGAGGAGGCCTCGAGGTTGCTGAACAACTTGAAGGAAGAACTGTGCAGAAGAGGGCATAGGGAAGACAATATTTCTAAGAATTCTATGAGACTCTACCAAGAGGGCATTGAGCAGATGCACAGGGTGCACAGAAGGAACTCTATGTCAAGTTCAGTGAGAATACAGAGTCATTGAAGATTATGTAGAATCTCTTCCAGGAGGGCATCGAGCGAGTGCAAGGAGTGCACTGAGAAGAACTCTGTTTCGAGTTCTGAGATAGGAGAATTGTCAAGGAGAAAGACACTCACAAAGTTGTTGAATACTCTGTTTGTTCAACAAGGAGTGCTTGAGCATGGGGTTTCCAAGAGGGCACAAAAATTCCCCTTTGAAAGGAGAGAAAAGGGATGAGTTCCTTATAGGTTCAAGTTTTGAATCTCAGGAAGGATAGTGCTATTGTGCACAGAGTAACAACAAAGAGGAGTAGGAAGCTAAGGAACCCTTCGGGGTTTCATAGTCAACAAATCTTAGGAGGGACAGCGTTCCTATAATGCAGGCGAGATCCAAAGGAATTGAGCTTGCAAGGGAAGTGAAGGTCAAGGCCTTTGAAACTCTGAAAATATTCCAAGGGGAAGGAATATGTTCTCAAGCTTAGGAGGGGGCATAACTGTCATTAGATCAACTAGAGAGAAAGAGATCTGGGTCATCAAATCTTGAGCAAAGAGCCGATATTCATCGGATCCGGGGGAAGGCGCATGGAGTTTAACCTCTGGGAGGTCACACAGGAGAGGAGCATATGGACGGTGAGAGGCCTTCATGAAGGAAGTGATGAAGTTGCAAGATTCATTGGATCTTGCTGAGTTGCAAGGTGGTTAGAGGCCAAATAAGCCATGACCAATATTCGAGGGTCAATATGAGCCATTGATCTCGTCTCAACCCACATCATTTGATCATTTTGAGAACTCGGGGTTCATGAGTTTGGAGGGAAGACCAAATTATTTGGTTTTTGCAAAGTCCCGAGTTGTGAGGAGCAGGAAAGGAGATCCAGAACATTGGAACCAAGTCACGGGAGAACTGTTGTATCATAACCTTCACGGGTATCGTGTATCGGGGGTTCGGGGGTTGAAATAATTTCTTTTCGACAGTGAATTCACGAAACGCCGAGTGCTGAGGGCTCGTATGAACACGTAGCACACCCGTTAGGTGGGGATGCATGATTGAAAGGTGGCGTAACAAAAAGCACCCAGAGAAAGGTGGAAGCATATTACAAGTGGAGGACACACGTCGCCTGGGAAGGAGTCAACCCATTGTTGACTTATCCCATCTCAGGGATTCATAAAGGAGGAGAATGAGATCTCAACACTCTAACTCATGAAGTTGTGAGTTGCGAGGGGTGCTAGATTTAGGCCCTAGACAACGGTCACTTGTAGAGGTGCTAGCAAAGAAGGAGCCATACCTGTATCGCATCTCAGGTATTGGAGGTTTGGAGTTGAGGGTCTTTGACTCACAAACTCGCGAGATCGTGAGTCACAAAAGGAGGTTGTGCTAAGGCCCAGTTGTGGTCGCATGGAGACCTAAGGCTCACACCTGGTGTTAAGTTGCATAGGGCAGGTTTTCACGAAGGACCTTTGGACCGGATTCATGATGTTCCAATAGGGATCCGAGGGAGTCGCTTCAGCTCGAGGAGAATTTAGAATGATCCTGTGCAGATCTTAGATAGAGGGCCAGGGGTCTGCATCAGATTGGTATTATAGAAGGATTTTTCCCGTATACTTCAGGCAAAAGAGGAAGACAGAGTGTTGAATCTCTGTGATGATTGTTGCAAGGTGCGCAACAGTAAATAAACAGTCAGGAGGAATGTAGGAAAGGCTGGAAGCACTCACAGTTGCAGAGTGACAGCAACAAGTTTTCCAGGAGGGAAGACAGGAACAGGAAGATGGCTACTAAAGGCCATGGGCATGGTCACAGGGAAGACTGCAAGCAGAAGAAAAATCAAGAGATGGATCTAGAACTCGGTGAGGTGAGGGTAAGAATAGAGCAGCTTGCATTGCGAATGCAACAGAACACAAAGACACATTGGGTGTATGAATGGCCTCTGAGGAGGAAAGTAAAGTGGCCAATCAAGAAATTTTTGGCTAGAAGACAACAAAGGATATTGAGAGGTGGCTGAGGTATGTGAAAATCCTCAGGGCCATAGAGGAAATGGTTCATGCTTGTGAACCAGAAGCTGGGAGAAATCTTAGTGATGATGAAGAGAAGAGATCGAGCAGACCTCTCATAGACTGTTAAGTGGGCAGAGATGGAATTTCAAATTACCAGGTGGGCAATAGAAAGAGATCAGGTGAAGGTATTGTATACCACTTGGAGGGAGGTGCTGAAATTTCAAATTGCTAGGAGGGTGCTGAGATGGGATCAACTGATCTCATAGACTATTAGGTGGGCAGATGAAGAGGAAAAACTCCATATTTCCAAGAGGGAAAGGGAGAGAAGATGAGACTGTCTGAAAGTCTCATGAACTCAGGGATGATTTTTGATCAGCGAGAGAAGCTGATAGAGAAGATGAGCTCAGAGGTGAGTTCATATCAGCAAGGACAACTAATAGAGAAGGAAGCTCAGAAGAGAATTCTGATGATTGGAGGGATAAAGGTATTCTTGCCACATAGCCCAGTTGAGTCCAGAGAATGTGTTGTTGATGCAGCAACAGAAGAAGGAAAACAAGCATAAAATATCATGGAAGAAGAAATGGAGTAGACACTGACATTTTCCCAAGGAGTAGAAGATGAGCATTCAATAGAATGGCTCAAAATTTTCAGCCAGGAAGCTGAACAGGAGATCACTGCAATACTGGAAGTTGTAGAAGAAGAAGAAGAGGAGGAAGTAGACAACATAGACTTTGTTGGTCTGTGTGAGGAATTGGAAGCCCTGGAGAGAAGGGTGATGGTGCAAAATTTACACATCCAACAGGCTAAGTTGGAAGAAGGTAGTGGAGCATACCATCCCCAGGAGAAGCTGGAAGAAGCTAGAACTCAACTAGCACAAGGAGAACTGGAAGAAGCAAAGCTCTCAGAGAAGGAAGTTGAGCAACGACTCAGTGATAGGATTACAGAATTGGAGTTTGTAGTGGAGTGGAAAATCAATGCCACAAGAGAAGGTAAAGACAACATGGGAGATCGAGCATATCTTCCCACTAAGGAGGATGAAGAATTGCAGCAGGGAGGACTGTATAAAAAGAGCCAGCCATTGGAGCAACTGGACGAGGTAATTCAAGAAATCAGAAGGCTGATGTTGAGTTCAACAGCAGAGATTGCCAGCAACGAGAAGCTGAGCAGAAGGGAGCCCGCAAGAGAAGAAAGGTAGCAGTAGCAGCAACAACAAAGCGATGGAGTATATGAACAACTCCAAAGAACTGTTTGGGATCCAGGTGGATTTCGACAGCCATGCTGGGAAGCTCATGAGAAGGAGCTCAAGAATTTATCACAGCAGAGGAGTATGATGCAGGAGAATCTCTCCAAGCCAGTTAAGCGCCACCCAGCTAGCACATCAAAGTGTGCATTCAATGGAAGGAGAGAGGTGCAACCCTCTCGTTTTTCAAAATTTGAAAATTGTATTAAATGTTGTAAGGTTGGTAGAGCCAAAAACCATGCATATGCACAGGCTTTAGATAAAGGTTGCCTTAAATGGTTGTAAGGCTGAGATCTAGATCTGATTTGGACTAGACAACCATTCAATGTAATTGAATGTAAATTAATGAGAGTTTGTGAGATGGAGGGAAGAGCTCGAGGAGCCCCCCNGGTTGCCTTAAATGGTTGTAAGGCTGAGATCTAGATCTGATTTGGACTAGACAACCATTCAATGTAATTGAATGTAAATTAATGAGAGTTTGTGAGATGGAGGGAAGAGCTCGAGGAGCCCCCTTTTGTAAAATGATCCTTTGTATCTGTAAATTTAGTCGGAAGAGAGGTAGATAAGAATAGAGAGAATAAGGAGAAGAGAGGAAGCCATGACTCTATCGCAGTCCGAGCTCACATTGTAAAGAGGCATTTCATGTTAATACAATCATAGCAGTTTTGCTTGCATATTGTTGTTCATGTGTTTTTGAGTTCATGAATGAATGTCTTTATATGTTGATGATATGTTGTAGATGTATGTTAGATGTGAATTTGCAGGGATAGATAGATTTCACTATCTATTCATATTTATTTGATCAAGGTCTGGGTTCTTTGTGGTTTCATGCAAGAGTGCATCACAAAACACTACGGGTTCTGTAAGCTAGTGCATAGAGTGCACTTCTAAATTCTGTGGAATTTAGACAAAGACGTGCCAGGAGGGCACACCAGAGGAAGTCATTGACTCAAGGAGGAGGCCTCAAGGTTGTTGAACACCTTGAAGGAAGAATTGTGTAGAGGAGGGCACAGGTAAGACAATATTTCTGAGAAATCTGTGAGACTCTGCCAAGAGGGCATTGAGTGGATGCATAGGGTGCACAGAAGGAACTCTATGTCGAGTTCAGTGGGAAGACAGAGTCACTGAAGATTCTATAGAAGCTCTACTAGGAGGGCATCGAGCAAGTGCAATGAGTGCACGGAGAAGAACTCTCTTTCAAGTTTTGAGATAGGAGAAGTGTCAAGGAGAAATGCACACACAGATTTGTTGAATACTCTGATTTTTCAGCAAGGAGTTCTTGAGCAGGAGGTTCCCAAGAGGGCACCAAATTTCCCCTTTGAAAGGAGAGAAAAGGGTTGAGTTTCTTAGAGTTTCAAGTTCTGAAGCTCAGGAAGGATAGTGTTGTTATGCACAGAGTAACAACAAAGAGGTGCAGGAAGCCAAGGAACCCTTCGGGGTTTCACAGTTGACAAAGATCAGGAGGGACAACGTTCCTAGAATGAAGGCAAGATCCAAAGGAATTAAGATCGCAGGGTAAGCGAAGGTTGAGGCCTTTGAAACTTTGAAATATTCCAAGGGGAAGGAATAAGTTCTCAAGCTTGGGAGGGAGCATAGCTGTCATTAGATCAGCGGGAGAGAAAGAGATCTGGGTCATCAGATCTTGTGCAAAGAGCCGATAGTCACTGGATCCAGGGAAAGGTGCATGAAGTTTAACCTATGGGAGGTCATGCAGGAGAGGAGTGTATGGATGGTGAGAGGCCTTCGTGAAGGAAGTGTCGAAGTTGCGAGAGTCCTTGGATCTTGCAGAGTTGCAAGGTGGTTAGAGGCCAAAGAAGCCATCATCAGGATTCGAGGGTCAATATGAGCCGTTGATATCGTTTCAACCCACGTCGTTTGATCATTTCGAGAACTCGAGGTTTGTGAGTTTGGAGGGAAGACCAAATTCTTTGGTTTTCATGAAGTCTTGAGTTGCGAGGAGTAGGGAAGGAGATCTAGACCATTAGATCCAAGTCACAGGAGAACCATTGGATCAGAACCTTTGCGGGTATCATGTATCAGGGGTTGAAATAATTTCTTTTCGACTGAAAAATCACAAAACACCAAGCATTGAGGGATCGTACGAACATGTAGCACACTCGTTAGGTGGGGCTGCTTGATTGACAGGTGGCATCACAACAAGCGCCCAGAGAAAGGTGGAAGCGGGTGTCTGGTGGAGGACACACATGGCCTGGGAAGGAGTCAACCCATTGTTGACTTATCGCATCTCAGGGATTCGCAATGGAGGAGAATGAGGGCTCAACACTCCAACTCGTGAAGTTGCAAGTTACGAGGGGTGCTAGATTTATGCCCTAGCCAACAGTCGCTTGTAGAGGCACTAGCAAGGATGGAGCCATACCCGTATCGCATCTCAGGTATGAGAGGTTTGGATTTGAGGGTTTTCAACTCACAAACTTGTGAGATCACGAGTCATGAAAGGTGCTTTCTCTAAGGTCCGGTTGTGTTCGCATGGAGACCTAAGGCTCGTGCCTGGTGTTAAGTTGCACAGGGCGGGTTTTCACAAAGGACCTGTGGACTGGATTCATGAGGTTTCAATAGGGATTCGAGGGAGCTTCTTTTGCTCGAGGAGAATTTAGAATGATCCTATGCGGATCTCAGACATAAGGCCGGGGGTTTGCGTCAGATTGGTATCAGAGCAGGATTTTTCCCATATATTTCAGGAAAAAGAGGAAGACAAAGTGTTCAATCTTTGTGATGATTGTTGCAACTGTGCAACAGTCAATAGATAGTCAGGAGGACTGTAGGAAAGTCTTGAAGCACTCACAGTTGCAAAGTGACAGCAACAAGTTTGCCAGGAGGGTAGACAGGAATAGGAAGATGGCTACTGAAGGCCATGGGCATGGTCATAGGGAAGACCACAAGCAGAAGAAAAATCCAGAGTTGGATCTAGAACTTGTTGAGGTAAGGGAAATAATAGAGAAACTTGCATTGCGAATGCAATAGAACACAAAGACACATTGGGTGTATGAATGGCCTCTGAGGAGGAAAGAAAAGTGGTCAGTCAAGAAATTGTTGGCCAGAAGACAACAAAGGCTATTGAGGAGGTGGCTGAGGTATGTGAAAATCCTCAGGGCCACAGAGGAAATGGTTCATGCCTGTGAACCAGAAGCTGGGATAAATTTCATCGATGATGAAGAGGAGAGATCGAGTCGAGATCTCATAGACTTCCAAGCGAGTAGAGATGGACTTTCAAATTGCTAGGTGGGTAATAGAAAGAGATCAAGTGAAGGTCTTATATACCACCTGGAGGGTGGCACTGAAATTTCAAATTTCCAAGAGGGTACTGAGATGGGATCAAATGATCTCATAGACTGCCAAGTGGGCAGAGGAAGAGGAGAAACTCCATATTTACAGGAGGGTAAGGGAGAGTAGATGAGACTGTCTGAAAGTCTCATGAACTCAGGGATGAGTTTGGATCAAGAAAGAGGAGCTGACAAAGAAGATGATCTTAGAGGTGAGTTCACATCAACAAGGACAACTGATAGAGAAGGAAGATCAGAAGAGAATTTTGATGATTGGAGGGATAAAGGTATTCCTACCACATAGCCCAGTTGAGTCCAGATAATGTGTTGTAGATGCAACAACAGAAGAAGGACAGCCAAAATAAACTGTCATGGAAGAAGAAATGTTGCAGACACTGACATTTTCCCAAGAAGCAGAAGATGAGCATTCAACAGAATGGCTCAAAATTTTCATCCAGGAAGTTGAACAAGAGATCACTGCAGTACTGGAAGCTGCAGAAGAAGAAGAAGAAGAAGAAGAGGAAGACGACAACACAGACTTTGTTGGTCTTTGTGAGGAATTGGAAGCCCTGGAGAGAAGGGTGATGGTGCAAAATTTGCACATCCAACATGCTAAGTTTGAAGAAGGTAGTGGAGAATACCAGCCCCAGGAGAAGCTGGAAGAAGCTAGAACTCAACTAGAACAAGGAGAACTGGAAAAAGAAAAGTTGTCAGAGAAGGAAGTTGAGCAGTAGCTCAGTGATAGGATTACAGAATTGGAGTCTACAACAGAGTGGCAACTCAATGGCACAAGAGAAGGTAAAGACAACATGGGAGATCGAGCATATATGCCCACTAAGGAGAATGAAGAATTGCTACAGGGCGGATTGTATACAAAGAGATAGCCATTGTAGCAACTCAATGAGGTAATTGAAGAAATCAGAAGGTTGATGTTGAGTTCAATAGCAGAGACTTCCAGCAACGAGAATCTGAGTAGAAGGGAGCCTCCAAGATCACCGGGGAAGCAGCAGCAGTAGCAGGGAAGTGATGGAGCGGATGAACAACTCCAAAGAACTATTTGGGATCTAGGTGGATTTTGACAACCATGCTAGGAAGCTCATGAGCAGGATCTCATTAATTTCTCACAACAGAGGAGTATGATGTAGAAGCATCGCTCCAATACAACTACGTGCCACCCAACAATCACATCAAAGCACACATTCAATGGAAGGAGCGAGGTGCAACCCTCTCGTTTTTCAAAATTTGAAAATTGTATTAAATGTTGTAAGGCTGGTAGAGCCAAAAACCATGCATATGCGTAGGCTTTAGATAAAGGTTTCCTTAAATGGTTGTAAGGCTGAGATCTAAATCCGATTCAGACTAGATAACCATTCAATGTAATTTAATGTAAATTAATGAGAGTTGGTGAGATGGAGGGAAGATCTCGAGGAGCCCCCTTTTGTAAAATGATCCTTTGTATTTGTAGAGTTAGTCGGAAGAGAGGTAGAGAAGAATAAATATAATAGGGAGAAGAGAGGAAGCCATGACTCTGTTGTAGTTCGATCTCACATTGTAAAGAGGCATTTCATGTTAATACAATCATAGCAGTTTTTCCTGCATATTGTTGTTCATGTGTCTGTGAGTTCATGAATGAATGTCTTAATGTGTTGATGATATGTTGTAGATGTATGTTAGATGTGCATTTGCAGGGATAGATAGCTTTCAGTATCTGTTCAGAGTTCCTTGATTCCAGGTCTAGGTTCTTTGTGGTTTCATGCAAGAGTGCATGACATAACACTACGAGTTCCATAAGCCAGTGCATAGAGTGCACCTCTAAATTCTGTGAAATTTAGACAAAGTAGTCCCAGGAGGGTGCACCAATGGAAGTCATTGACTCAAGAACGAGGCCTCAAGGTTGTTGAACACCTTGAAGGAAGAACTGTGAAGAGGAGGGCACCAGGAAGACAATATTTCTGAGAATTACGTGAGACTCTGCCAAGAGGGAATTGAGCGGATGCACAAGGTGCACAGAAGGAACTCTATGTCGAGTTCAGTGAGAAGAAAGAGTCACTGAAGATTCTATAGAAGCTATGCCAGGAGGGAATCAAGCGAGTGCAAGGAGTGCACCGAGAAGAACTCTCTTTCGAGTTATGAGATAGGATAAGTGTGAAGGAGAAATACACTCATAGAGTTGTTGAATGCTCTATTTGGTCAGCAAGGAGTGCTTGAGCAAGAGGTTTCCAAGAGGGAACCAACATTCCCCTTTGAAAGGAGAGAAAATGGTTGATTTCCTTAGAGATTCAATTTCTGAAGCTTAGGAAGGATAGTGTTGTTGTGCACAGAATAACAACAAAGAGGAGCAGGAAGCTAAGGAACCCTTCAGGGTTTCACAGTCGAAAAAGCTCAGGAGGGACAATGTTCCTAGAATGCAGGCGAGATCCAAAGGAATTGAGCTCGCAAGGGAAGCAAAGGTCGAGGCCTTTGAAAATTTGAAAATATTCCAAGGGGAAGGAATAAGTTCTCAAGCTCAGGATGGAGCATAGTTGTCATTAGATCAGCTGGAGAGAAAGAGATCTGGTTCGTCAGATCTTGTGCAAAGAGCCGATAGTCATCGGATCCAGGGAAAGGCACACAGAGTTTAACATCTGGGAGGTCACGCAGGAGAGGATCATATGGATGGTGAGAGGCCTTCATGAAGGAAGTGTCAAAGTTGCGAGAGTCATTGGATCTTGGAGAGTTTCAAGGTGGTTAGAGGCCGAAGAAGCCATCACCAGGATTCGAGGGTCAATATGAGTCGTTGATCTCATTTCAACCCACATCGTTTGATCATTTCGCGAACTCTGGGTTCGTGAGTTTGGAGGGCAGACCAAATTATTTGGTTTTTGGGAAGTCCCGAGTTGTGAGGAGCAAGGAAGGAGATCCATATCGTTGGATCCAAGTGACAGGAGAACCGTTGAATCAGAACCTTCGCGGGTATCACATATCGGGGGTTCGGGGGTTGAAAGTTTTTTTTTTTGACTACGAAGTTGCGACACACTGAGTGTCAAGGGCTCATACAAACACATATCACACCCATTAGGTGGGGCTGTGTGATTGACAGGTGGCTTAACAACAAGCACTGAGAGAAAGGTGGAAGTGGGTGACAGGTGGAGGACACACATTGCCTGGGAAGGAGTCAACCCATTGTTGAATTATCATGTCTCGGGGATTCGCAAAGGCTGAGCACGAGGGCTCAATACTCCAACTTGTGAAGTTGTGAGTTGCGAGGGGTGCTAGATTTAGGCCCTAGCCGGCGGTCACTTGTAGAGGCCCTAGCAAGGAAGGAGCCATACCCGTATCGCATCTCAGGTATCAGAGGTTTGGAGTCGAGGGTCTTCCACTCATGAACTCGCGAGATTGCGAGTTATGAAAGGCACTTGCACTAAGGCCCGATTGTGGTCGCATGGAGACCTAAGTATCACACCTGGTGTTAAGTTGTGTAGGGTGGGTTTTCACGAAGGACCTGTGGACTGGATTCATGAGGTTCCAATAGGGATCCGAGGGAGCCGCTTCAGCTTGAGGAGAATTTAGAACGATCCTGTGTGGATCTCAGACAGAGGGCCAGTGGTCTGCTTCAAATATCTCATTGCCCACTTGAAAATATGAACTTTCACCACTGCTCCCCTAGTAATACGTGAGACCTTCTTCTATTCTCTTTCTATTTCCCACCTGGCAATTTGAAAGTCCATCTCTGCTCGCTTGGCAGTCTATGATATCTCTGCTCGATCTATGCTCTTCATCATCACTGAGATTTCTCCCATCTTCTGGTTCACAAGACTAGGGCCTCCTGATCTCCTCATTTTTCATGGACTAGGGCCCTAGAAGCTTCATTTATAGCCAAATCTGTGAGATCCATATCTTTTATGTAAATCCTCCTAAAAGGACCAATATCGCGCTCAAAGACAAAGTTAATTTCTAAAAGTTTTTTTTAGTTGTTTGAAGAATATTCCATGTCCCATAAGACTAGTTACACTCATTTATGGATTAAGGACCTTATTTTCATCCCCTAATCATAGTCAGGGCTCAGAGGCCCATCCCGACTACACAAAAAATCCTAATGGAAACCCTTTCTCATTCATATGAAAAATATCCCCTTTAAAGGGATGATGTTGTAGTTAAAGTCCTTGATCATACTTTATGGATTAAGGACCCTATTTTCATCACCTACTACACAAAAAATCCTAATGGAAACTTCATCCGACCCGTATGCAAAATATCCCCTTTAAATGTCTCATGTTCTAGTTCATGGCTTTAATCATGGCCTATTAACCCAATAATATTTTTTCAAGGCCTAATTCCTTGGATTTATCCCCCAACCATGGTTAAATCCTTCATAGCCATATTTGATACACAAAATATTATAACAATACCCATATCTCACTCAAAGGTTCATGATTCCCTATAGACAACATGTTATGTGGTTTAGGGCATTGATTATGTCCCTTAATCCCTAAAGGATTCATATATAAATGACCCAAGGGCATTATTTTCCTTGCTGTCACCATGGATAATTACTTAATTCACATGTCCCTAGTGCAAAATATTTCATAATGGTACACATATTCAAATTGGAGGACAAATATTTCCTCTAAAGGGATTATGTTGAAGGTGATGTTCATGGATATTGAGCCTTACAAATCCATTTATGGAATAAGGCCCTTATTTTCCTCCCTTTGTTATGGTAAAGTCCTTGAGACCTATTCCTACCATGAAAAAACTCATTATTATACCCATATCCTACTTATATGACAAAGATTCACTTTAAAGGAACTATGTTGTATTTTGAGACCTTGATCATGGCCTATTAGATCAAGAATATTAACTTAGGTCCTAATTCCATCGACTTCTAACCCAACCATGGTCAAGGCTCTAGTACCCATCCCTAATGCATAAAACCTTCTAATGATATCCACATACCACTAATTATCATGCACATTATCAAGGCATTGAAATCCATCCCCATGATCCAAGGAATTATAGGAGAAACCATGTTCCATTTGGAGGATATGGTAATATTAATATTAAAATGGTAATATCAATATTAAAATTGTAGCCTAAAATAAATTTTTAATTTTTTTTAAAATAAATTTTGTTTGTCGAAATTGCGACAACATCTCAACTTACTGCGACAATTTTTTTACATAACCAATGAAAATTTATCGTTGCACTTGTGATGACCCCTAAACTTGCTACATAAATTTTGCAATATGACCAATGAGAAGTTGTCTTCGCACTTGCGATGACAACTTAACTTGCTTCAACAATTTCGCTATATGACCAACGAAAATTTGTTGTCGCAATTGCGATGACAACTAAACTTGCTGCGACAATTTTGCAATATGACCAAAGAAAAGATGTCATCACCCTTGCGATGACAACTTAACTTTTGCGACATTTTTTCTACAGAAACAATCAAAGTTGTCGTCGCAATTGACACGAAAAGTTGGTTTCACATTAGTTGCCTTTATTGTCGTATTGGCGACAATATTTCTTTTTTTGTCGCAATTGTCAGAAGTTCCCTAGGGTCATCGCTCTTGCAATGCTAGGTCAAGTTCGTCGAAACTTCCACGTGCCATAAAATGACATTTCAGAGACTCAAGATTCATCTCAATATCAACAACATAACATCGCAAGAGCATCGAAATTGTCGTCGCAAAATGACCCAAATTTGCTAGTGATGCTATTGCATGAGAAGAACATCTTGAAGATACAATAGATTGGTCGGATTTGAAAAAGATAATGTTCATGAATTCAGAAAACGACAGTGACAAAAAGGCTAGGCATACACATAGTGAAAATCATTCAGAGAATTTCATCTTGCAAACTTATTCAAGAAGAACTACAGGGACAAGGGGTTCTATAGTGGAGAAGAGGTAGATCTGACAGACGAGGAGCATTCAGAACCTGTTGGGATAGAGGAAGGAAAAGTTGAAGAGCTTCATCGAGATGAGATAGAGACTTCAGAAACTGGGTCAACCATTGAAGTAAGTACTATTGTCCCTCTTGTTGATTAAGTAGAACTAAGCAATTTGAATAGTTAAAGTCACTAGAGTCCTCATAGTACTATTACTAGCAGTTCAACAGACACTCAGATAGGAAACTTAAGTAGCTCTATGGCAGATGAGATGAGACTCCCTATCTTTAGGGGAGATGGGTTTGAATACCCTGATTAACATTGGTTCCTATGTGAAGCTGTATGGAATATTAAGAATGTCATCGACAAGGCTATTAAAAGAACCCAGTTTAGCACTACCCTTAGGGACTGCACACTGAGCTGGTACGTGAAGCTTGTCCAAGGATTTTCACAGCCTAAGAAACTAAATGAGATCAAGAATGCATTGATTGCAGAGTTCAAGAAACCCAAATTGGAATCACAATGTATTACAGATCTAAAAGAGATCAAACAGAAGGTAGCCGAAATTGTTTGGGAATTCGATCAGAGATTCAAGACCTTAACAAGTCGATTGACTTTTCAAATACGAGATGAACAGAACAAATAATGGTTCATCATTTCTCTCTTACCACACATCAAATTTCCTCTGATGAAACATAAGATTTCTTCATAGGCTAAGGCGATGGAGATCGCCATGAAGCTAGAATCAACCCCTATGGGAGAATCCAGCTTAGGTATGAGTCAAATATTGAGTCAACTAACTAGCTTGTCTCTAGAGGTCAAAGATATGAAAAAATATAAAGGAAAAGATAAAAGAGAAGACATCTGGTGTATCAGATGCAGATCGAAAGGCCATGAAAAGGAACAGTTTCCCCTATTCAATGAATACTTGGAATCTGGAGCTCCGAGCCCTTTGAAGCAAGTCACCTTACCCTGGTGTGAGGTATGTCGAAATAGACATCACCCTAGTGAGTGCTATTACATGAAAACATACATTCAAACTCCTACAAACTTGTATTGCATGTTCTGTAAGTTTGTGGGAAATGATGATAGAGATTGTAGGGATTATGATCTCATGCATGAGAGGTCAAGAGACATATACAAAAATCAAGGCGAAGTACAACAAGAAGGAAATGCAGTATAACTCCCTTGGGAGAGGAAACTTCAATCCTCGTGGTGGATTCAAAAGAAGAGGATGAGGAGGAGGTATGGGTCGAGGCTGAGGACAGATAATCTTTTATAACTATGCATAACTAAGACACCTAGCAAGGGACTATCAGAACCCTTGTACCACTTGCAACTATTGCAACTCCTTTGAGCATGTTATCGAGGAATGTCCAACATTGCTTTCTAATCTCTAGGAAAGATGAGGAACTTAGCAGAACTTGCAAGTACAATTGATATACGCTGATCCTCATGAAGAAGACCTAAGAGTTGTTGTTATCACTAGAGGAGGCATTGCTACAGGAGAAGATAGACTGACCCAAGGAAGGACTACAAAAGACTTAGGAATCAGGAAATTTGCTGAGAAGACCTAAAACTTTGATGCAAAGAAAAAAAGACAAATATTTGAGGAGGAAAGAAAAGAGTTCAAAGAATATCAAGGCTCTTCATCAAATACATAGCCATAAGTAAGGGAATATGGAATGCCTCAGGCATTTGATCAGACTGTTTCGTCGAGAGAAGGAAAAGAGGTAATCAAGCTCATGGAATTTCTATATACTTGTATTAAGTTGATTTAGGATGAGAGCATTGTACAAGAGAAAAAAAGTTTAATCAGACAGTATGAACTAGGAAATATAGACCCCTTACTGAATAGGGCAGTACAACAAGTCGCCAACAAGAGAACGAAAAATAAGGAATTTCACTTGAATTCTCAAATAGGAGAATATGATATAGACTATGTGGTCCTCGACTTAGGGTCGGAGGTAAATGTCATGACAAAGAAAACTTGGGCACTGATGGGAAAAACAAAGTTGATCTATTCCCTTATCGGGATAAGGATGGATAATCAACAAGCTATCAGCCACTTTGGATGATTGGAACATGTCCCTGTGGACATCGACATAGTAAGAACGTTTGCAGATTTTGAGGTAATTGAGATATTTGATGAAAATTGTCCTTACCCTGCACTGTTAGGAATTGACTGGGATTTCAATAACTCCACTGTGGTTGATTTAAAGAAAAGACGTATGAATTTTGAAAGAGATGGACTTAGGTTCATTGCACCTTTAGATCCAGATGAAGGTCAGTGATACACAAAACCTATCATAGAAGAAGAACACGCATATGAACTGGAAAACATAAACGAATTAACAACCCGACAAAAGGATTACATTAATCCTACGATCGATGGAAACCTAAGATGGCAAAGTGACAATGCATGTTCATAAGACTCAGAAGAAGCACTGGAGAAATGGAAGAATAATATGTATGAAGTATCTACAAGAAGACGTGCTAGATTAAGAAGAGAAGTTCAGTGGATCGGCACAACAGTAAGTAAATTACCCACCTTTGATGGTCTAAATCCTTTATAAACCTTCTTGCCGGACATTGAAGAAAGTGTACCAATGCAACAAATATTGTTGGCGATGGATGAGTCCCTGAAAGAAACCCCAGCAAGATGGTGGGGGACACACACAAAAAAAATTGTAGACTAGGTACAATGTTGTACCTTGATGACAACATGGTTCTCAACACAAGTAAAAGGTTGTGAAGTTTGATACACAGGTTGAAGATGCCCAAAGGACCATGTGTTAAGTTGTGAAGAAGTCTGGAGAAACATTCCTTGAGAACAGTGGGTGCACAAATTCATTAACATGTTCGACACGACACCTATCAACTGGTACCTTCAAGCAGAGTTGCGCCTCGTCAATATAGACTGGGAAGGTATGACTATAAATTTTGTAACCACCTTCTTATTTGAAAGTCAATATCCTTCAGTAGATGAAGCATTGTAGATTGTAAGACAAAAAGTCTTCATGGAGGCATCTAACCTCCCTTTGGATAAAGAAGAGGATGAATGGACTGTGCCTCTCTAGAAACTTCAATGCTGTTACAACATCAATACTGATGATCCAAGGAAGGTGAACATCACCAAAACAGAAGGCCAAAGAGATGTGGAAGGACCAGGAGTTGAGTTACCATTCATTGTACAACCAATCAAGATTAAAAAGATCAATATTGGAACAGAACAAACACCGAAGCTCATAAACGATGGAGATTACTTGGATGTTTCCACCTTTGACAAGATTACAAAGTTACTACATGAATATCAGGACTTGTTTCCAACCAAGTTCACTGATATGAAGAGAATTAAAGGACCTATGGGAGAGATGAGGATCCCTTTGAAACCAGATGCAAGACCAATCAAACAGAGACCCTATAGATTGAACTCTAAATACAAAGAGAAAGTAAAGATTGAGCTTGAAAAAATGTTGGAAGTAGGGATTATAGAACCTGTGGAAGAGTCCGAGTGGATTAGCCCTATGGTGGTGCAAGACAATAAGACAAGAGAGATCAGGATCTGCATAGATCTCAGGAAGCTGAATGATGCCTGTTTACATGAACCCTTCCCTACGCCATTCACTAACGAAGTGTTAGACAATATGAGAGGCCAGGAAGTATATTCTTTTATAGACATATTTTCAGGATACCATCACATCGAGATTGCCAAGGAAGATCTCCATAAGCCCATATTTACAACATAATGGGGGTCCTATCCATATACAATAATTCCATTTGGATTGAAGAATGCCCCAACCATCTTTTCTAGGGTGTTGGTCGAAGCATTCAAGGGGTTTTTGCATAAATTTATAGAATCATATTTTGATGATTGGACTGTTTTTAGTTTATTGAAAAATCAAATTGAATGTCTAAGGCTAATGTTGGATAAATTTAGGCAATGTCAAATTGCCCTGAATCTGAATAAATGCATCTTCTTCTCACCATTTGGAGTGTTGTTAGGTCATATTGTATGCAAGCATGGATTGTTGGTCGATCCATCTAAAATTGCCATTATAGTTTATCTACCCCCTCCTACTTCAGTCAAACAACTGCGCACTGCGCTAGGACATACTAGGTATTACAGAAAGTTTATTAAAGGAAACACCCAGATTACAACACCCATGGAGAATCTTTTGAAGAAATACTGTCAATTTAGTTGGACAAAAGAGTTCCAACAGAGCTTCGACACACTGAAACAAAAAATGGTTACTGCACCTATTCTGGTTTTTCCAGATTGGAGCAAGGAGTTTCATGTGCATGTCGATGCATCTTCTATTTCCTTAGGATAAGTGTTAGCACAACTCGGATAAGGAGATATTGACCATCCATTAGATTTTTCTAGAAAGAAGCTATCATCTATTAAGATTAATTACACCACCACTGAGTGAGAAGGGTTAGCCATGGTGTATGTGTTGCATAAATTTCACCACTACTTGTTGGGAGGACACTTTAAAATGTTTAATGATCACTCCATGCCGAAATACCTAGTCAACAAGCCAGTGTTGGGGGGAATAATATGCAGATGGCTTCTACTATTCCAGGAATATGAATTTGAAATCATAGTAAAACCAGGCAGAATGAACAAAGGTTCTGACCATTTGTCCAGGTTGGAACATGGATAAGAGCCCACTAGCTTGGAGGATGCACTGTCGGATGCATAACTATTGGCCATTAGAAATATTGATGACCACTTCAGAAACATAGTCCATTTCCTATCAACAGGAATGGCACCTAGTGAGCATACAATTCCTCAGAAGAAACAACCAATAATGCACACTACAGACTTTTCACTAATAGCTAGATAGCTATATAAGATGGGACCTGATGAGATATTGAGAAGATGTGTTATGGAAGTAGAGAGACTTTTGATCCTCATAGAAGCTCATGAAGGCATCACAGGAAGGCATTACACAAAAAAATAAATTGTGTAGAAGGTTCTTAGAGCTGGCCTTTGGTGGCCTACCTTACACAGGGATGCTAAAGATTATTCCAGAGCCTATGATGTATGCCAAAGAGTTGGCAAACCATCTAGAAGACACAAAATTCCATTAGCACCACAATTGAACCTACAAGCATTTTAGAAGTGGGCCATTGACTTTCTAGGACCTATAAACCCACCAGGAAAGCGCACAGGAGAAAGGTATAGAATTACAGCAACAAAGTACTTGACTAGATGGGCCGAACCAAGAGAAGTTAAGGAATGTAGTGAAAATATAGTTGTGCGCTTCATATTTGATGACATCATAACCATATTTGGATACCTAATGATCCTTATGAGTGATCAAGGCACACATTTCATAAATAAAAAAATTGAAGCCCTCACTGAGGAATTCGCAGTTCATCATTGGAAGAGCACACCTTACCATCCATAAGCAAATGGGACAGTGGAAACATTCAACAATATCTTGGAGACAACGCTGACGAAGAATTGCAGTGCAAATAGGGATGACTAGGATTTAAGAGTACCAGCAGTACTATGGGCCTATAGAACCACTTGCAAGAAGCTAACAATGCAGACCCCTTTTAAGTTGGTGTATGGTCTCGAAGTCGTTGTCCCAATGGAATTTCTGGTACCAAGCTTAAGAATTGTTGCCTTTATAGATATGGATGACACTAGTGTTGTTCAAGAGAGGATTGCATAGTTGGTCGAATTGGAGGAAGATAGATTTGTTGCAGGATTTTATCAGCAGGTACAGAAAGAAAGAGAGAAAGCCTACCATGACAGACACATCAAGAAGAAGGCTTTTAGACAAGGTGATCTAGTACTGGTATATGACAGTAAGTTCATCAAGCATCTTGCGAAGTTCAAAATGCATTGGCTTGGGTCATATGAAATCGCATATGCTACAGAAGGAGGAGTTGCACAATTGAAGACCTTGAAGAGAGAATGGAAGGAAGGATTAGTGAATGGGAGCCGACTGAAGTTGTACTATGACAACCAGTTGCCTCACAACTCTAATTAAAAGTATAAGGAAAAGGGTCTAGGTATCGGGTGCAATTGAAACTGGGTACCAGACACAGAAAAGACACTCTGCACAGGGAAGGAGAGGAGGCATACAAAAGAAATAAAAAGTTGCACTGCGCAGCTTGAAGTCAAAGTAAAACATAAAGTTCAAATATGAAGTGCCTTGGGATGAGTCACAGGTGAGTGTTGGGGGCCTGTTGGCCCTTGGTTATGGAAATAAGCCAAGAACAAGGAAGAAAAGGAAAAATGAAAATTACGTAGAAGATACAGTGATTGTTACTGGGTCGAAGTGAGAAAAGAGAAAAAAAGGCGGAGCGAAGTCCGAGAAAGAAAGTCGTTGGACGAGGAGATAGAGGATGAAAGATCAGCAAGAAAGAAGGATTGTGGACAACTCAGGAAGAAGAAAAATCCACCATTAGATTCTTTGGGGTACCGTGTAAGGAAGGAAACCTAGGTTGGTGAAGCCCTGAAAATGCGGGTCAAGTTGACCTAGGGTTTTAGACACCTAGGGTTTTGGTATCTAGTGTTTTGACACCTAGGTTTCAACCTAAGGATGTCAATGGGTGATTGCAATGTATAAATAAGAACCTACATGAAGGAAGGAGGTTCGATCTAGTAGTTGTCATTGTTGTTACTATTGTTATTGTGTGATTGAGTGAGTAATATCAAGTGAGAGGGAAGTGTTGAGTAAGAGAGCCTTTTGTATTGTAAGATCTTTAGCTGGGTGTAAAGACCAATCCTCCAGCTAGGTGCATAGGAAGGGGAGAGATAAAGAGAAGAAGAAAGAAGATATACTAGATAAGAGCACATAAAAGAACTGTATGCTTCATCTTAATAAATTATAAAGAATATTTCTGTGGATGTAGCCCTAGAGAGAGGGTGAACCACGTATATTTTTTGTTATGTGTGATTGATGCTCTATTCTTGTCATTTGATACACTGTTATTACATTAATGTGGTAGATATGATAAGATGTGGGATAGATCTAAGATGATAAGTGATATATGCATGTTGTATTGTTCTAGTGTTGGATCCACTTGATCATTCCCTTGGTTGTAAACACCTCTGTCAAACAACCTCCCCATAGCTTCTTTGGGTGAGACTGCATCTGCTTCACAGGTGTAGCCGGAAGGTCTAGTAGTTAGGGCTTGTTGGTACGCTCTTGGAGATAAACCATGGGTCTTCCCCTATGAAAACAGTGATCATTAAACCTGGAAGATGCAACATAGGGCCTGATCACCTGTCTAGATTAGAGTCAAGATAAAGTGGTGGAGAAGTCGATGATCAGCTCCTAGATGCATACCTGTTCTGGGTTAAGGACATACAAGAATACCTGAAAGACATATACGTCTTCTTAAGTATAGGGGTCTGCCCAGAAACATACTCCGCAACTCAGAAATGTCATATGGTGGTTAGAGCAGTGGACTATCAATTGATTGCGGGGAAATTATATAAGTTGGGCCTAGATAGTATCCTTAGGAGATGTGTCTTAGATCATGAAAGATAAGACATACTATGGGAGTGCCACAATCGATTTGTGGGAGGTCATTTTAGAGGAAAGGCCACTGCACAGAAATTCTTCCAAGATGGACTATGGTGGGCCATGCTCTTCAAGGATGCAAAGGCATATGCTAGATCCTGCGACATTTGTCAAAGAGTGGGTAAACCATCATGATGATATGAATTGCCTCTTCAATGAGTTCGAGTTCTACAAGCATTTGAGAAATGGGTGGTTGACTTCATTGAACCGATCAACCCCACAACTAAGAATTAAAAGGCCAGGTATATTATTACCGCAATTGATTACCTTACACATTGGGTGGAGGAAACAATTGTTTAGCATTTTTCGACCGATACTATTGCTAGGTTAATTTTTGAAAATATTATCACTCAGTTTTGATGTCCTAGGAGTCTGACCGGTGATCGTGGTGGTCATTTTATCAGTAGTACAATAGTATATCTTACAGCTGAGTTCTTGATCAGACATCATAAAAGTAACCCTTACCATCTGCAAGCCAATGGAACAGTAGATGTGTTTAACAAGATTTTGGAGAGGGGATTAATGAAGGTTTGTTGCACAAACAAGGAGGATTGGGATGAAAGAGACCCAATAGTTTTATGGGCTTACAGGACAACCACAAAGAAACTCCACAAGTACACTCCATTTCAACTAGTTTATGGGAAAGAGGTTGTGGTAGCTACAAAATTAATTTCAAGGAGTTTATATATTGCATAGATTACACACATGTAGGAGGATGAATTAGTTGTGTTGAGGCTCATGGAATTGAAAGAACTTGAAGAGACCAGGTTCTTAGAAAACTTCCATCAATCAATTGAGAAAGAAGGGAAAAAATATTGGCATGACAGACACATTAATACCAAAGCATTTATGCAAGGAGATAAGGTCATACTTTATGACAGTCAATACCAGAAACATCCAGGCAAGTTGCACATGCATTGGTTGGGACCATTTACAGTTGCAGAGTTCCGACCTTCTGGAGTAGTTAGACTCACACAACTGGATGGTATACTTCATCTAGGATGGCTGAATGGCGCTCGCCTGGAAACCTATATGTCTCAGAATTGAGGTAAAGGATTGTTTCTCTAGTCCAAAGGAGCATGTACAGTAGTTAGATTTGAGTTTTTTGCAATTTATGTGAATTCAGTTAATAAAGTCGAAGAGTGTGTCGCGACATGTATTTCATTTTTTTTTGTCTAAAGTTTTGTTTGATGTAGAATCACTTACTCAACAACGTAGGATAAAAAGAGCCACAAATCTATTAATGAAAATCATTAAATGTGATGGTGACCCCTTTGTGGTCGGAGGGAGAGAGAATCTGGATGTAATCCTAGTCCATGTGCCACACGAACCCTGTCTAGTCATAGCCTTTATTATAGCTACAGTAACCTATCTGAATTATGTTAAACCATAAAGCCACGATACACGAAGATGCCATCGATATTCATGCCAGGATTCTCATCCGTTAAATGGTAAGGTCTAGAATTGGCCAGTCCCTGACCAAATTTCCTAGTAAATGCAGAGATCACCCAATAAAATTACCCCGTTAACGAGTCTCGTCGGAAAAATTAGATCCAAGTTGCATCTATAGGGTTAATAATGAATATCCTTAGAAGTTATTATAGAACTTTCCATATAAGCCTGAGTATAAGGTTTTGTGAACTCGACGTAAGACGCATAGTTTCCCAGAGAGAACTTAAAATTTTTTGAATTTTGAATTGTGATCAAGCCTGTGCAATCCCTCAGCCCTTGGTCGTGATCCCCAATCTGATTTTAACTTGTTGAATTTTTTCACAGTTCAAATTCATCATGCCGAGAGCTACAGGGAGAAGAAGTGTTGTTTTGAAGGATGAAGTACCAGACGAGCCTTGTGACCCCCGGGTCGAGATCATGGAAGATCTCAAAGGGAAGTTCATGAAAGTCAATCTCCTTGACCTTGACTTGACAGACTAGGTTTTTTTCCCACAGATTAACATTGATGTCTTCTGGAGTGTCTCTCTAGACGAGTTGGGAGGAATGTAGTTCTTGCCAAAGCCTGATCCAGATTATTTTCGGCAAGAAATGAGAGCGGATATATAACACATAAATATTTAGAGATATTGCAAGAGAGACAACAACATAACAGAGATATAGTGGAAATAAAAAGAGTCACATATATACAATAATACACGATTTCTATTAATGAAATAAATGTACAGAGACTGTAAAATACAGAGTGAAGTATTCTCTAGAATGGTGGTAGCTTATCTCTGAGAAGAGGACTGATGGTTATTCGCATCCATGAGAAGATGATTATTACAATGAGTCTCTAAGGGCCTTTTTAACATAACTAAAATCCAAAACCCTAACCCCGGAAGATGAAAATCCAAAAAGGTTTGTGGGCCCCAATGGGGGTAGTTGATATGTCAACTTCCCAGGGGCATAACTTTTGCATATGATCTCTGTTTGGGGCGCTCAATAGATTGTTGGAAAAATCTATCTGAGAAATACAACTTTTTGGTGAGCAACATCGATCTATGAGTTATGTTGCTCCCCGTTTTCTCAAAAAACATCGTAAAAACATCGTTTAGGGCCTCAAAATGGCCCCAGAAGTTAAAAACTACTAAAAATAGTAAATTACCAAAATTGCCAGAAACATGTTTTGGGCTAGTTGGAGAAGGTGGGTGGCCACCGATATCCACCTGGATCAATCCTCCCTCCTTAGGAAGCAATGGTATCCATTGCGTTGAGTTCCGGGGGGAGAGGGGAAAGCGATTGCTGAATCTAAATCTTGGTGAGTTGCTTGCCTTGTTGGAATCGTCGCGCTTCTTGGTTTGTTGAAGGTCGTCACGAACCTATGGCTAGAAGGGTTGGACATTTTTAACCAGTTTGGCTACATGAGATGACTGTGTGCAGAAGGAATCTTTTTTCTTTGTTGCAACCTTGTCGACCTGCTTCTGGTGGATAGAAGGTGCTTGGGCCGAGGCTGTAGTGGTTGCAGTATCCTTTTGTTCTCCTTTTGAATAGATTATGGAGAAGATGAATTTTGTAGTATGAGTTACTACCTTGCAGCACTGCTTAGGTGGGTCAGTAGTTGGAACTACTTCTGGTATCCTATAGAGATGACCCCCTAGAGTAATAATGACACTACGGGGTCGAGACTCATAGATAGCATGGAG
>SNQJ01S0045628.1:0-49175 GCA_010110895.2 Picea sitchensis | reverse complement strand
ACCATTGAGAGTTTCTTGGGTGTGCGAGAGTGATTTTCCTCAAGAGAGACAAGCTCGAGACCCAACTTTCTATACTCGGACCTCATCGGGGACATGCACTAAAAAATGATCAAGAGCAGCCTGCTCGGATACCACTGATCTGGATTATTTTCGGCACGAAATGAGAGCGGAGATATAACACATAAATATTTAGAGATATTTCAAGAGAGACAAAAATATAACAAAGATATAGTGGAAATAACAAGAGTCACAGATATATAGTAATACATGATTTCTATTATTGAAATAAATGTACAAAGATTGTAAAATACATAGTGAAAGACTCACTAGAATGGTGGTAGCTTATCTATGAGAAGAGGTGTGATGGATAATCGCATCTATGAGAAGATGATTATTACAATGAGGCTCTAAGGGCCTTTTTAAAATAAGTAAAATCCAAAACCCTAACCCCGAAAGATGAAAATCCAAAAGGTTTGTGGGCCCCGATGGGGGTAGTTGATATGTCAACTTCCCAGGGGTGTAACTTTTGCATACGATCTCTGTTTGGGGTGCTCAATAGCTCGTTGGAAAGATCTATCCGAGAAATACAACTTTTGGGTGAGAAACATCGATCTGCGATCCATATTGCTCCCTTTTTTCTCAAAAAACACATTTAGGGCCTCAAAATGGCCCCGGAGGTTAAAAACTGCTAAAAATAGTAAATTACCAAAATTGCTAGAAACATGTTTTGGGTCAGTTGGAGAAGGTGGGTGGCCACCGATATCCACTTGGATCAAATCTAGAGTTCATCAACTTGTTTAAATCTACCATTATGAACCTTAGGGAATTGCTAGTTTTCAGCACCACTGGAGAATTTGCGAGGTGTACCAAGTTTCTCATTAGCAGAGTACACGATAGAAGCCTGTGTTTGGATAGAAGATATGAAATTCATGCAGAGGACATCCACTAGCTTACTGGACTATCCATCGAAGGCTAGGATGTGTCCAAAGGTTTCCAGGGTCGTAACAAGCATGGCAAGAAGAAGGGGAATCCCAGTCTATACGAGAGATTTAATACACATAGGGGGGGGTGTACAACCAATATTGACCCCATTCTACCCGAGACAGTCAAGACCGGTTGGTATGTAATTTCTAGCAAGATCGTGTAGTCTTATTACAAATGTGAGTGTACACTGGATTCCCTATCAGTGGTATATTTTTGTGCCAATGGTGTTGTATTTAATTGGTGTAGATATTTACTAGAAGAACTCCTAGTGGCTTGCAATGAAGCACAAGAGAAGGGTGGCACTTTCACTTATGGATACTTGTTCATTGTGTTCACAATGCTAAAGTGGAATCCACCTATAGGAAGACCACTTTCTCCAGCAGATAAGGGGCGATTGGAAAATATGTTCGAGCCTTGGAACTCAAGGTCGAACTCGAAGAACACTGCCTTCAACAACATGACATTCTTCAAATGGTCCAAGAGGTTGCTCGATGCAACCCAAAGGTTGTGCATTCTGCAATAATTTCTCAACCTCAATAGGAGGAACATTGCATTCAACATGAACCACCACCATACATTTGTATGGCCAAGGTATGTCAACTGATAAGAATTCCACTCGCACATGTTGCCATTCTACTTAGATGAGGAGGCCTTAGACAAGGAGGTTATGTCATGGACTAGATTAAAATGCAACCTGCGCAAGTTAGGGATGCATTACCTTCTGCCTACGGAGCTACTGAAGAAGAGGGGTCAAGAAGCAGTGGTAGGATCGAGCTCGAGCCTGGAGGTACAGAAGAAAGAATCCCCAGTACAGATGAACTCCGACGAGAAGGAAGAGACACAGCCACTGAAGAAGAAAAGGAGAACATTACCCATGTTCCCGTAGCTTATAGAGAAAGCTATGTTGATAGGTAAGGATGTCAAAAAAATTATCAACGATGCATTCATCACAGAGCCAATGGATAAGAAACCTAGGATGGGGATCTCCCCAAGCAAGGTTCTGAACACCAAACCCATTTCATCCACCGTTTCTCGCACTTGCTCAGTGGCTCCAACAACCCACATTATAGACATCCAGGATGAACCTTAGCATGACACCACTCCATTTACCACCATCATCACTAAACAACCTCCATCACCACCACAACCATGGTCGCCACCCCAATAAACCAACGTTCCGTCCCAAACCATTGACCTAGAACCCATGCAGTTGGATCCCCCGGAAATAACCGAGCAGAGACCAGAACTCACTGGTCCAAACCGACAGATACCTCAGCAGAGGCTAGAACTCACTAGACCAAAACCTGAATCCCAGGGCTAACAGATCATATCCTTTGTGCCAATTCAGGACACTCCATCTTCAAAGGAGATGTAGACAATGTCGAAGCCGCAAGTCCTAAGTCCTAAGTGCACTTCCTCGAAGACCAAGGTTGAGGGTGCTATCGGAAGTGCAAACCTGGAAGCTGAGGTCCATAAAGAGGAAAAGATATCAAAGGTTCATAAGGAACCTGATACAACCTCAGGACAAAGTGAAACATCAATGCAGGAACAAATGGAGCTAGTCCTCCAAAACCCACAACAGTGCACAGAGTTGCTGCAACTCTGCCTAGCCATAACAGAAGTACTAATGTTCCTGCCATTGGTGTTGAGGTTGAGGATTTCACCAGGAAAATCTATAGGAGAAGAGGAGGTGAAGACACCTTTAGAGGATTCAATGACTAGTGGAATCCCACTATAGGTCCGAGTACCCAAGGAATCCACCCCTTCTTTCGATGACCTCGCATAGTGGCCAACAATGCATCTAGTTGGGATGATCAGAGCCTCAACTGATCAACTGGAGAAAAGGCTCCAACAGGCCGAAAGGAATGCATAGTTTGCAATGGAGGAAGCACTCCTTGCTCAAGAACGCAGAACACATGAAGAATACTCCAAGATCCACGGGGAGCAGAAACTGGAAAGAATCCAAGAGAAGCTTGTTGAATCATGGATGAAAATAAGGAAGGTATCACCACAACTACCAGAGTCCAGTTCTGCAGGAGAGCGTGAGCATTAGATCAAGATACTTCAGGGAGCATGGTCACAATTGGCCATTCACGTAGAGAATCTGGAAGTACAGTTGTGGGAGAGTCAACATGAAGAAGAACAACAACCTCAGAAACTGCAAAATAAGATGGAGAAAATAGTGTTGGAAGGTAACAATTCTCGAGCAACACTACACAAGCACACAATCGAGTGCAGAAAGATATTTTGCAAAGTCAGTGACTAGATGGGAATTATTGCAAGGCGCAACCTAAATTTGGAGGATATGCACCACCATGGATACACTGGAGAAACAAGAGAAATTTGATCAGATACAACAAGAATACAATGAGATGAATGCTTTGTTTGAAGCGCAATCAGTATCCAAGAAAGAGTTGTGTGAATTTCAACCTATCCTCCAGACAGTGTACATGCAGATGCATCAGGTAGATGCTACAATCAATTCTGAATGGAACTCTTTGGTCACCGTTATAACCCTAATTTTCACCATACATGCTTACCTGGCATCAGGCCATCTCAGATCCCTTCTTTGCCAAAGCACTGCTGAAAAACTCTTTAAAAAACCTCTTTTATAAGGGCCCACGTGCCCTACTCCATTATTGCATGCGTGTACACGCTAGATGACCTCAAACAGCTTGCGTGGACCTACAAAAGCATGAAAAAAGGAAAGTTGTCGACGGAACACACAGGTTTGGGTGAGTTAACTGAAACTCCTGGCCATGCATGGCCTAGGGTTCGTCCAAATACCTAGCTTCTTCTACCCATTTGGAAGAGGAGAATAATAGTAAAGAAACTCTACCCAATTGCACATTCCCATTGTCCCAACCCTTTAGCCATCCTTGTGCAAAGAGAGATATAAAGAAAAGAACTTGGAGGACATTTGAAGAAGAGCCCAGGATCAGGTTCGCAAAGTAGTGGCCAGTCTCGACATTGTAAGTTGATTCATTAAAGTTAATAATAAAGAAATATTTTTCCCGTCCCACTATATGAGTTCTTCATAGTTTAGTGAATATATGTTTGAATCTCTAACCCATTAATCTGTAGAACAAATGCATGTAGAGTTTGTTGCTTGTTTTGTATGTAGTTCAGTCTTGGGAGGATAGCTTCTAGCAAGCGATCAAGCATGAAGAAGGATCGACATCGAACATCTGGAACAAGGTATGCTCATTTAACCATGTATTTTCTTAAAAGAAATGGGGATTAGGTCTGGGACGACGGTAGAAAGTAGGATTCTTTCGGTCTTATCTACATGCATAATATAACCCTAAGTGCTAGTTTGTAGGGGGATTTCCCACCACAACAGAATTGGCGACCATACTGGGGAAGTCTCTAGGGTTCCTAGGAATATTTTTGGGTATTTTTAAAAGACTCGTTTTCTTTCCTGTTCTTTGAAGTTTCTACAAAATCTGAGCTGATAGAGATTTTGGTCTTCCATACCAGCTTTTTTTGTTTCTTTGCTCGACCGTAATTTTTTTCGAGACCCACAGAGGTACACGTGGCCTACATAAGGTCTGGATGTGCGTACCCGTGCCTTACTTTTTTACAGCCCACGTGTAAATGCTAGCCGAAGAAGTAACAATAGCGTGTATGATTCCAAAAACATTTTGAGGAAGTCATCCTCTTCCCTGTCAGAATCAGTCATTCTCAAAGGTTTTCTGGAACTCTTTCTCATCTTGGTTGTTTGCAGTCTATAGCTTAGGGTTCTTCTCAGATTGGTTTGTTTTACAATTTTTTTCCTTATATTTTTTTCTTTTTTCTATTAAAGAAAGTTTCTAAGCTTTCAAGAGACCCCGGTTCTCAATATCAGTGGTCTCTTCCTGGTTTCGATTGTCTATTTTTATTTGTTTCAGAGTTTTAGATATACATGTGGCTTGTATAAGGCCAGCACGTGTGTACATTCCCTCTGGCTCTACACAGCTCGCGTGCACACGCTTGCTGTTGAATTTTCAGTAGTGTGCTTGTGCAGGATATTTTTTGTTGAGGGTGAGGCAGTCATCTTTTCCCTTGAAAAGAGTTATACCTCTCAGGTTTTTGAATCTCTGTCCTAGCAGTCAGTAGCTTAGGTTTGATCTCAACCATAGCTTTCTTTTTTCATTTAAAAGTTTTTCATCAAAATTTTCTTCAGGGTTTTTAGACAAGTGTGAGAGTCATTTTTTAAGTTGCTAGTGTGTGATTTCTTGAAGTGATTATTTGCAATGTGCGATTAGGCCAGAAAATTTTCTTGGTTTTTGACTTGTTGATATTTTTCCTTTTTGTTTTGTGCGCATTCAAATAAAATAAAAAATCTTTTATTTCTTTGTTTGGTTGAAAAGTGTTGTTTTGCATTAGTAACCAGGGAAAAGTCTTTGCTTTATTAAGTTCTTGATAGTTTAATTAGATCGTAAGTAGCTCGTAGTCGAGTGAAATCCTACTTTAAGTTTGTTGTTCAAAAGATCTTAGAAAATTCTTTAAAAAAAAAATACTTTTTGAAAACTTGTTGAAAATTTGCGTGAAGTGAAGTTTTTTGTTTCCAGCTTTGTGTTCTTTTTTACTTTCATCTTTAAAACATCATCAGTTTCACTTTCATACCCTTTGACATAAGACAATCCATAAAATTAACACTAAATCTAAAATTTATTAGACTTTTATGTTTGTAGGGTTAACCAACTAGTTTAGGATTAGGGCCTTGGATTAGGTTGGAAAGGAAACTCTTCAAGGCCATTAAAATCAAACATTGGAGTCTGAGTTAGGGAGTTTCCAAGTCAAGTATTGTGAAACTTATCTGGTACCCCCTCTAACACAGGGGATAAACATGAGGTCGCGTGTGGAAAGGTAGCAGAGATAACCCCTCCAAAGTTGGAGCAATTGTAGTGGAGAACACATATAGAGGGCTTGTTTTGGGATTTCTTCGATTGCATTTTCCATGGGGCTTTGTGGGTCTTGAATCTGTTCGAGGTCTTCAATTGTCTTCTAGAATATTTTCTTTCAATATCCTTGACAGGTTTCAGGCTTGATACCCTGCTCATTATGGTCTACCCGACTTTTGACTGTACCCACCTGGTGACTGTTCGCGTGCTGGCAACCTAGTTGCCTATATTTTCTAGGGACATACACAGGTGACTGCGGGGGTATACCACGGTACCTAGGACAGACATCGGGCCATTCTTTTTAGAGTATACCTGGAGGGTGCTTCCATTTTCGAGTTTCACTTGCACTGGTAAGTTGCTCTAGTGTTGGTTGTTGTAATTGTTCTTCCAATTAATTTAGTGTTTGCTTGTCTTATCTTATAGGGACTTTTTTAGTGCATGTTGTTTTTGAACGGTTAGACTACCCTAGTGTGCCTTTGATATTCTCACACAATGGAGGATCACGAGCTCCTCCGATCATGAAGGCTTCAAGGCCTATCACCAGTTACACTAGAGCCACCCTCGCCACCACTAAGGCGAAAGCTATACCAACAAGGGTCTTTTGAAGCGACCGGGTCACACAAAGTTGTGCCCAACCAACATTCAAAGGAATCAACTGTCTTAGACTTTGAAGTGAAATCTCTTGGTCCACTTGAAACCTCCATCACCGATATTTCAGCACCCATCATCATACCGATTCACCCTTACGAGTGCCAGACAGTGTCGCAGGCAACAATGGAAACAAATGTTGTTACTCCTTCTGGGAATTCTTCAATTCCCACTACGGCTGTCACCAAAGGAGAGTTTCCACCTCATAACCCACCATCACCAGTCTGAGCCACCATGTTCTTGACTGCCTCTACATCGTACAGTGGTCTGATCCCGTCTCTAGCAGCATCCACAACCCCTTTCATACCAAGTGCGATAGGCCCTCCGTTCTCATACAGGATGCCTAGTTCAGGTACAAGTCATGTACTTTCCTACTCCACTTCACAGACTTTAGGTTTGGGGGTAGGGAGCTCTAATTATCCTCTGCAAGGACACATGGGGGGCACTCCTACTCCTTTTAACACTTTCCCTTACGGGGGAGGTCATATACCTCCTTCATACTCTTCACTTGGTGGCACGCATTAGCAATCTGTTGGGCCACCTGCACACCATAGTTTATTTGGAGCGGGGAGTCAAGGACCACCTTTGCATAATATGTCGGTAGGTTTGACACCATTTTCTTTGTTCAGTGTGTTTGGTAACAATGCATTTTCGTTAGCTACTTTCCCAACTGGGGGCAACCCCGGTTTCAAAAAACCTATTCCTATGCAGGGTACTATTCCTGCACAGGGGGCACACCTAGGAACTTCTTCCGCATCAGGGCCTTGGAATTCTTGGTAGGGATCAGTTCCCTCTTCAGGAATTCTGATCTAGGGTAATTCTTTTCACAATCAATGCAACCCCAGACAAAGCACTATGCCTATCCCCATGAGACCGACATGGGGCAACCCTCCCAAAGTCCTTCGAATGTAATGCATGCCCAACAATCTATGTCCTATTTTGTAAATCAGACGATGATGTCTCCTCACACACAAAATCCATACACTGGACACAACCATGGTTTTTACCAGAATCCGGGCTAGCAGCAAAACTTTTCCTGGCAACCTGGTGTCAATCAAACTCCAAGCCCCTTTTTCCCAGGTTATCATCAACAACCGAAACTACCCTTCCTGGAAAATTTTCATTTTCCAGAATTGACAAGGTTGTTGAATGACCCTATCTATCATGATCCACGTTGGCCTCCTATGCTGATGAAGTTTCCTTCGGACATCCCAAAGTTCAAATCCAAGCCTAACGAAGATCCAGGAGATCATGTGACTACCTTCCATCTTTGGTGCTCATCTAACACGTTGAAAAACGACTCCATACAGTTTTGATTGTTTCAACGTACTCTCATTGGGAGTGCCGTGAAATGGTACATTGAGCTCAATCGCTCAAGATACTCTTCTTTTGGAAAACTGGCGATGGCTTTCCTAAACCATTTCCAGTTACCTGTGAGATACGACGTTGGCACCGAATTGCTGGCTAATTTCTCACAAACAAAAGCGGACCATATCTCTGATCACATTTGAGAATGGAGATGCCGAAAGAGTTTAATTAAGGTACCAGTCCCACCAGCATTCCTGCTTGAGTGGTTTATTAAGTCTTTGTTCCCACAGTTGTCCAAAGACGTCATGACATCGGGAGTATTTTCCGAAGAAGACGCCATCATGAGAGCTCAACAACTTGAGCTAATCTATTCTCAGTTTGGTTTATTATACGAGATCTTGCAAGATGTGCCACGCTCAATACTTGATAACACCAGACAGAGAGCGGGACCACATGCTGACGGTATTGTTGGTTCAACACAAACAAATCCCACTGAGCAATTAATGAAACAATTGCAGCAGTTGTCTATACAATACATAGAGGCCAACCAAACTACTTCTTTGGTTGTTCCCCCTACCAAAATGTCGGATGTACACATAGTGCAATCGACTAATCCAAAGGCCACCCAGCAGCCTGAAGGAAATAAACAACAATGAAAGAAGGGTAAGGGGGATAAAAAAACCTACCAATAATGTTGGCGGGGACAATACTGAGAAAAAGAAAGCGAGGTATCCATGCAACTTATGCGTGGAAGACCACCTGATCCATCTATGTCCTCGACTTGTAGAAGCCCAAAAGTTTGTGATGTAGCAATAGCCTACTGTGTTAACCAATCCATTTCAACATGGGAAAAATATAACCCAAGCTTCTGCAAGCATGCAAGGGGGAAGCCAAGGACCCTCTCCGTCTTCGAACAACCTCACATCCGTGAACCTATATATGGTGAAGGGTGATGCTTTTATATTGACTAGAGTGCATGACTATAGTAAAACAAGCACTTCTGAGAAGGGAAAAGAAGCTGAACTCCCATCTCTTCCTCTACAGATTGAGAAGACGTTGGGTGAAACAATGACACGCATCCCAAAAGGTGTGTTCAAAAATCTTCTCATAACCCAAACGCAAGGGCCGCAAAAAACTATTCTGTGGTAGAAGATTTACCACAAACCCCTTGTGTGATGTTCGCTTTGGAGGTCCTCCAAAGCTTCCCTTCCCAGAGGAAAGCCTTGTTAACCACTTTAAGATCTACTGAGATTTGTAATCCGGGTACAATCATGTTGGATACAACCGACTTAAAACTCGCCTACCTTACCACGTAGCATTTCAGATAGTAGTGGCTTATTCCACGAAAACTTTTACTCGAAATATCTTCTGCACGATGGTTAATGAGGGTGCCTCGACATGCATTATGTCATTGGCATGTTGGAAGGCCATTGGCCAGCCTATTTTGTCTCCATCACCTACTCTCCTCACTGCTTTCGATGGTCATTTTTTCTGACCACATGGCATCATTCCCTCTTTCCCCATGCAGTTAGGAGGGAAGACCGTGTGTGTTGAGGTAGAGGTAGTCGATGTGCCCCTTGACTATAACCTCTTGTTAGGGAGGAGTTGGACTTATGCCATGCAAGTTGTGGCTGCTACAGTTTTCTGGGTCTGTTGTTTCCACACGAGGGTTGGATTGTGACCATCGATCAATTGTCTTTCTCCCGACCTGACCCTTCATTGGGGGCATCCATGGTCCCTATGATTGATAATCCTCAACTAGGCATAGTCAACGTAGGGGTTGGTTTGTGCCCATATTTGATGGGGTACCTTCGATTACCTGCCCCCTCAAGGTTATGTCAAGTTTATATCCAACCACCATAAGGTTGATATTTTCCAAGTTTCGTTGTTTCGCATGACTTACTTCACTGATCCATGGATACTTCCTTCCCCATTAGCCATGATGGATGGGAAAGGGAATCCAGGCATGTCCATGCCCTTGTCCATAGCTGAAGTAGCGTACTCTTTAGTCCAGCAAGCTTCAACCAACCCAGATCCAACTCCCGCACAAGAGTTTGATCCGCTTCTAGAGCTCGTTTGGGCTCAAGGTTCTCTCGCTAACACCGATTCGTTCGAATTAGTATTTCCCTCTAACGAAGTAGTAATTGAAGCAATGACTAGTCCAGACAAACCCTGGGATGATCTTCATCACAGATCATACTTCCTCCCAGAATTAAGCATAATCGAAGCAGGGGAATTCACTTTGACTATGACTAGAGATGGGTCTTGTCCTATAAATCCTTTGGATACTCGTGCTATTTATGCCGAGGATAATATGGCAAGTATCGTTGAAACGATACCTATAAATCTCTCCAGAACCCCTAGCATCGTAGACAATGTTTTCGTCGAATCATACCACTCCCTCGAGGAGATACTCGACATCGACCCACAAAGTGTCGATCATGAGCTAACTTTGTTGTTTTTCAAGCTCGCTTTGAGATCCGAAAGCAACATCCGACGAGACTCCATTTATGCTTTTCGATCCCATCCAGATTAACTCAAAAAAGTAACCTCTATGGGTCTTCTTTTAATCCCTTTTCAGACCCTCTAAACATGAAAATATTGTCAAGCGATCTTGTGGCCTTTCACGCTCGTTAAACTGAAATTTGAAGTCACGTCTGTCCGGTGGTAGTTTACCCATTTTTCGGTCTAGATGGTCAACTGTACGAACAAAGGTATACTCTATGGAACTTCAATTCTCTAGAAGAGTACTCTCAGGTATCATTTTAACCCTTTTTCAAGCTTGAGGGACTAGATTTACAAAAATGGAATCCCCACAGAGTCCATAGTTAAGCTCTTTTCAAAGTCCCTAAAATTGAAAAGATCATCGAGTGACCTTATTCTCTCACACTCGTTAAAATGGTCTAGAAGAACATTCCTGATGGAGTCCATAGTTAATCTTTTTTCAGACTCCTTAAAAATGAAAAAATGGCAGAGTGATCTTGTCCTTATCACACTCATTAAAATGGTTTTGAATAGATGTCTTGTCGGTGCTAGTTTACCCCTTTTTCGAACCGACTAGACTATCTTCAAAAAATGTACCCCAATGGAGTCTCCTTTTAGGTTGTTTCAGACTCTCTAAATATGAGAAACCACCAAGATTACCTTCTCTGGGCTTGTTAAACTTACATCGAAGGACATTACCATTGTGTGTTTTGTTAACCGCATTTGCATACCTTATACGCCAACCTTGTAGCACTTTGCTTCTGCATCTTAACACCCTTGTCCCCCAGAGGATTTTTCCCAAGTATCATTATTATGAATATCAGTCTTTTCCTTGTGCCTTGAACTTGTATGTTTGTAATACTTGCTCCTCCATTGTAACACAACATTCCTTTATTCTTTTTTCCAATATTATTGAAAAAGACAAAAAAATCAAATATACCCCAAAAAGAGGAAGGGAAAAGTATTTTCTTTATTGGCAGCATAATGAGTCGCTCTTGGATAAAGAACATATGTCCATTTGTTTGTCAAACTATGGGATGTAATACGACCTTAGGAAGTTGTTCTCGCTACATAGAGTTGTGTCCTCCTACGTTTGGTTATTCTTCCAAACATATGGAGAGTTTGCGGTGCCTCTTTCTTCATAAACTTATGATTAATTCCATGCTGTCTAAGTCTCATCATTTGTCATGATGTTTTCCAAGCCTAAGTCGGCCTCTCTGCAAATTGTCTCTTTCCCTCATACCCGACCATCCTAAACGTCCAATCAAGTCTTTGTTCAAAATCAATGAAGCCTTCGGTCTGATCATCAAGATTCTCTAGTCCATGAACGACGAGCCGTCGAAGACCTCTGGGTATGAAGTCGTACACTCATATTACACTCCTACCTTGAGTTTTGAAGATTTTGAAGTTGTTTCTCGAGCTTTGAAGACCTCATCTCCAACCATTAGGCCATATCAGCTTCTAGAAGATGGATACTTTATATGTCTATCTTTTTTATTTTGAGATGTAGCTCCATTGTGTATTGTTCGTGGCTACACTTTATATAGTTATTTGACATGGATCTACAGTGTATTTGATTGGTAGCCATGATTCTATTTTATCCCAAGCATGTGTATGCCCGCCTCGGTGAGACATTTGTTATTTTTCAGACGGCCCCTCCCGGTTCCTCGTCCCTAGGATCACTTGTTCAACACATCAGTAAAGATTGGTAATGTATTTTAACCATCAGATTCTCTTCTGACCTCACACATTAGGGGGCATCTATTATAACCTTAATTTTCACCATACATGCTTACCTGGCATCAGGCCATCTCAGATCCCTTCTTTGCCAAAGCACTACTGAACAACTCTTTAAAAAACCTTTTGTATAAGAGCCCGCGTGCCCTACTCCATTATTGCACGCGTGTACATGCTAGCTGACCTAAAACAACCCGCATGGACCTACAAAAGAATGAAAAAAGGAAAGTTGTTGACGGAACACATAGCTTTGGGTGAGTTAACTGAAACTCCCGGCCATGCATGGCCGAGGGTTCATCCAACTAATTAGCTTCTTCTAGCCTATAAAAGAAGGGTTAGGGGTCCCATTTGGAAGAGGATAATAATAGTAAAGAAACTCTACCTAATTGCACATTCCCATTGTCCCAACCCTTTAGCCATCCTTGTGCAAAGAGAGATACAAAGCAAAGAAGTTGGAGGACATTTGAAGAGGATCCCAAGATCAGGTTCATGGAGCAGTGGCTGGTCTCGACATTGTAAGTTGAAACTTAAAGTTAATAATAAAGAAATGCTTTTCGTGTCCCACTATATGAGTTCTTCATAGTTTAGTGAATATATGTTTGAATCTCTAACCCATTAATCTGTAGAACAAATGCATGTAGAGTATGTTTCTTGTTCTGTACGCAGTTCAGTCTTGGGAGGATAGATACTAGCAAGCAATCAAGCGTGAAGAAGGATCGACATCAAACATCCAGAACAAGGTATGTTCAATTAACCATGTATTTTCTTAAAATAAATGGGGATTAGGTCTGGGACGACGGTATAAAGTAGGATTCTTTCGGTCTTATCTGCATGCATAATATAACCCTAAGTGCTAGTCCGTAGGGGGATTTCCCACCACAACAGTCGCATCCAAGCCTAAAGGATGCATCACATATGTGACTCAACATTTTGTAGCCGAAGCCTTACTCCTTGCCAAGAAGTGTCAAGATAAAATTGTAGGTTTCCAGGAAGTCAAGAAGCAGGCCTTAGAGTTCATCCCAGAGTTGGGCCCTTCATTTGAAGAGATAGAAAAGGAAAAAGAACAAGCAAAAGATGAAAGAAAATCAGAGAAGGAGGACAAAGTAAAGCAACAGGAACTCCTAGAAGCCGCAAAAGAACCAAGTACTTGACTCGAGGGCGAATCAAGGCTTGTGGTTGGAGATTTTTGGGCCCTTCATTTTTTGTTTGAACATTGCGCAAGGCGGACTATCATCGCAATTTTTGTCAAACACAAGTTTCGCAAGCTACAAAAAGAGCTAGACAATGGAGGAAGCAAAGAAATAGAAAATGGTTTTGAAAAGGGACAGTGCAAAGCCAGCTAGGCAAAAGAAGCTAAAATAGAACAAGAACAAGAAAGCATGCGGAGCCCAAATCTAGAAGATCCCACTCATCCTATATATGAGATGCATATTATTGTAAAGCGGTTGGCTGGTTTTTATTGTTGGGTATGGTTGGGTGTAGTTTCTTGTTTGTAGGTTTTTGTCATAGATGGTATAGATTACGCAGATAGAAAAAAAGGTTATGGGATTGTAATTTTTATACATTTTGGAGAAAACTGGTAGATAGAGCTTTCTAACATGAGTCAGGAGCCAAAATATTGTAACAGAGTATTGATTTTTATCTCTAATATTCTATCTGAGAAGCTCTGCTGATAATATATATGGAAGGACCTAAAATTTTGAAACTACTATGTCATTTTGTGTGTATGCTTATAAAGTGTCTCCTTACAGTACTTATTTATGTTTGCTGAGATCAATATGTTGTCTCTTCTTACAAATTCTTTCACAACTTGAGTGTCTTTATTTCCAGTTATGAATGAGTTTAGATCTGTTCGGTGGTTAATCTATCTTGCACAATATCATGGTGAATCTTGAATATTTTGGAAACCTACCTAAGTATTCTCCTTGCCCTTCCCTATATTCTTGTCTTGGTTGTGTTTCGGGTGAGACTTCTTCTCTTCAGAGGAGATGAAAATGTCATTTCTCTAGAATACTCAGTGCCTTTTGTTAGTAACCTAATAAGGACCCTGGTATGATAGATTCCAGGCCAACAGTAGTGGTTGATCGATTTTTTATGATGCCATTCTCACAGCCTCCGAGAAGAGCATCCAAGCAGTAGATACTGCCAAAATATTCTTCGAATGAGTATGGTTCCATTTTGGGATACCAAAGACCATCATCTTCAATTGGGACAATGCGTTCCTTATCACATTTTGGTCAAGTCTTTGGTCATCATTGGACACCAAGCTCACTAAATCCTTCCTTCCACCCTCAATCCGATGGCCTAACAGACATCATCAATCAAATGATTGTGCACATCCTGCGCATGTATAACTCTAAGTATCTGCATACATTGGATTAGAATCTTCCATATGTTCAAAACAACTACAACAAGGCTCTCCATAGCTCCACCGTCCACTACCTCTTGCAACCACACAGGAAAATTTTTCCCATGTTCATTATGAGGCCGACAAAGCCACCAAATTCATTGAGCGAATTTAGCACATTTTCCAACAGGTCCATGAATTTTTTCAGAAAGCCAGTGCTAAGTACAAGCAATTCCATGATCAACACCGGGTACCATAAAAATTTTAGATGGGAGACAAGGTATGGTTACATTTGCAGAAAGAACACCTTACATGGCCCCATCGAAAGCTCCATCCACTTCGTTATGGGTTTTACTGTTAAGAACCAAATACTTGCATACAAAAATACCACAAATATTCAGAGAACAATATAGAAAACCACAACTTTATTATAGAAATATTTGATGTAGGGAAAAACTATACAATGGATCCTATTATGGAAGGGATCCTCTCCTATTCACTTGCCTCTTCGAGGGGGCATCCTCCTATTGATCTACCGCTCCACATAAAATATTTCTCTTCATATCCCATTACATTGTTTAAACCTTTTTTATATAGTCTACCATCACCTAAGAACGTTCTAGAGGAGGAAGTTTCTAGAAGTAGAACCTTCTAGGAAGTCCTCTTACATTTATTATATCTAACAATCCATTTATTATATCCAACTACCATAGTGGACCTTATTTAATAATATAGTGGACCTAGTCCACCTTACATTGAATGGTCTCCACTATTATCACTATGGGCCCTCTGGGGCCCCACTACTACCTCTCTAGCTACCTAACATTCCATCCCCCTTATGAAAGCATTGTCCTCAACGCTTGATGTACAACCATATACCAGGGTCCCATGGATAATTGTGGACCATAATGCTGAAGAAGTATGGAGAACTAAGGTCCCATGTAGAAAGGAAAGCCAACATGCTGAAGTAGTCCAACCACCATTGTAATATCGGGTCCCATGTCCAAGTGGTCATGTGAACTCCTCGTGGAATATTTTGGAACCCAATAACCAACTCAAAATTTTGCTCCAAAGATTGACACTTGTCATGTGGATCCAAATAAGAAGATTCATCCACATAGTGGAAAAGGGTCATAGCAGAATATAGAAGGAATAATACCACTGTAGAATATGCAGGATGGGCACTGGTAATAATCATTGCCTCTCGATTTTTCATATTGATGTTCTCTACAAAAGGTGGATTAGAGTCATCAAACAAAATATGAAAGTGGTTGTCATCCCATAAATAACAACTATCCATATACCAATCATCACAATTGGCTTCAAAATCATACCAAGCATATATTTATTTATTATATTCATCCCTGATGTCTACCATAATAAATATCTTCTTCATGTTACCCAATGAATCTTCAATACTACGAAAACTATCATTGAGGTCATCTGCAAGGTCATGCAATCTAGCATCCAATGTGTCATACAATTGAGATTTGAATGCTTCAGTAATTTGTAGAATTTATTTGAGGATTTGAGAGGAAATATCCATATGATCACCCTCTGAACTCTTCGGTCCCACATCCTTCATGGAAAAACCCAAAAAATAGAACAATAAGTTACGACAGAAAATCGCGGTTTTTTCTGGAAAACCCTAAAAACTATTGAATTTAAAATGATCATAACTTCACTTCTCGGACTCCGTTTTGGCTGATTTCATTTTTGAAATTGGGTGAAATTGTGAGAGGAACTCATATATGTAATTTGTTTGTGAAAATTCGGCCTCCATATGATACATAAATTTTTTAAAAAATCGTGTCGCCGTCCGTGGAAAAAACCCTGAAAAATTGCAGATTTTAAAACTTCAATATCTTGACTTCCTGGACTCTTTTGCAGACGATTGTTTTTTTAAATTGGGTGTTTTTATAAGAGGAACTTAGATATACAATCTGTTTCTACAAATTTTGAGCAGAAATATGCCAAAATTATTTGGAATGTCGCAGCCTTTTTTTTTCTTCTTCGAAAAAAATATTCTGGAAATATAAAAAAGATTTGCCCACAATGTCTACCAAGGAAAGTTCTCTGATACCACTTGTTAAGAACCAAATACTTACATACATAAATACCACAAATATTCAGAAAACAATATAGAAAACCACAAATTTATTATAGAAACCCTTGAGGTAGGGAAACACCATACAATGGATCATATTATGGAAGGGATCCTCTCATGTTCACTTGCCTCTTTGAGGGGGCATCCTCCTATTGAGCTACCGCTCCAAATACAATATTTCTCTTCATATCCCATTACATTGTTCAAACATTTTTATATAGTGCTACCATCACCTAAGAACATTCTAGAGGAGGAATGTTCTAGAAGTAGAGCCTTCTAAGAAGTCCTCTTACATTTATTATATCTAATGACCCATTTATTATATCTAACTACCATAGTGGGCCTTATTTAATACTATAGTGGACCTAGTCCACCTTACATTGAATGGCCTCCACTATTATAACTATGGGCCCCAACTACTACCTCTCTAGATACCTAACACTTACACCATCACCAAGGTTGTGGGTGAGAATGATTTTGAGCTCAACACTCCCCTCTTCCTTGGCTTACACCCAGTGTTCAATGTGGACCTCCTCTGGCCATATTTTCCACCATTATTGGTCACCTTGAAGATCGCAGAACAATTGAAACCAACATATCTCAAACCTAACTACATGGAATAGGCATCCATTGATCAGATAGTGGATACACAGGTCAAGGGAACTCGCTAGCAGAGGATCCATATTTACCGAGTTGTCAAGGCAGGGAAACTCTAGCACCAAGGCAAGTGGATCACCCAGAGCCAAATTCAACAGAAATTTGTTCACCTGATGGGGGAACTCAACGCAGTGGAGACCATTGTTTCCTAAGGGAGGAGGACTGATCCAAGTGGATATTGGTGGCCACCCACCTATTCCAACTGGCTCCTCTGTAATTCTCTGTAATTGTGGGTTCTACACTTCTAGGGTTGTATGAATCCCTACACAACTTCTAGGTGGGAATTTTTGGTCGCCCACATAATCAAATTGGATTATTTTGGAATTTTTCATGTCAGTGTATCATTATGTACTTCTAAGGTCATTTTGGGGATCTAAATAATGGTTTTTTAGCTTGTCACAGTCAAATTGTATAGAGAGTCGGAATTTGATGGAATAATGTGTATTTCTCCAAAACACCTTTCCAACAGGCTATCACACGCCTAAAATGGAGCTTGTATGCAAACATTATGACCTTGGGAAGTTGAGGTACCAACTTACCCATAAGACCCACATAACTTTTGGTTTTTCACCTTCTAGCGTTAGGTTTTTGTATGTCTAGGTTTTTTGCATTCATGAGTAATGTTAAAAAGGCCTCTAGAGCCTCATTGTAATCATTCTTCTCAGAACAATGTGCATAGAATCCACATCTCTTCTCATAGATAGCTACCACTATTCATGCAAGTTGTTTTCATTTCCACAGTTTTACAGTTTCAGCCTATTTTATCTATTCAATAGAAGTTTTTGTTCACTGGATATCTATTTTTTTTCTCTATATCTCTATGTTATTGCATTCATTCTATTATTCATTTTGTTCCACTCATAAATCTAGATCACAAAGACACACAGTCTCCGCTAGTGGTACAAAACCACCGAAGTAGTACACAACTACTTTCTGGAGTCACACAACCTCCGCCAGTGGTACACAACCACTGAAGTAACACACATCTACTATCCATAATCATAAAGTCTCCACCATAGTCTTATTACTACGTGTGTGATGTTTCTTCTCTCAACAGGTTCGATAATGCATTACCCCATCAGTCATCTCATGTGACTGATCCAGGGAACCCTTGGCCAGGGGGGTTAGTCGACATGAGAAGAAACAACACACCTCCCTCTCAATGAGGGTAGACATTCGATAAAACTCCAAGCTTGTCCCTGAATTACTCATACTTCACTCTTGAAAATGGCTTGGTGAGAATGTACGCTATCTTCTCATCTATGGATATGTACTGGAGCTCCACAGCTCTTCTCTCCACCATGTCCTGGATGTAATGATATTTTATCTCTATATTCTTATACCTCTCATGGAATACAAATTTCTTGGTAAGCTTCACACAACTTTGATTGTCACAATGTATCAAAAGTTGGCTCCAATTCTAGATCAAATATCTCGGGTAGCAACTTTCAAAGCCACACTGCTTCACGACTTGCCACGCTTTCTATGATATACTCTACTTCTAATGTATTGAGTGCCATTGATGTCTGCTTCCTACTCAACCATGATATAATTCCTAATTCTAGACTAAAGAAAAGCATCTGGAAGTACTTTTCTGATCCATTGCACTCCCTGCCCAGTCAGAATCTGTATATCAATGAAACTTCACATCTCCACCTGAGACATATCTCAATCCATAACCAACCATACAACAAATGTACCTCGACATATTATTTGTTTCCATCCAATGTACCTGTCTAGGTTCAACCATGTGTTGATTCAAGGTATTCATTACAAAGCATATGTTTGTCCTAGTGTTAGCTAGGTACATCAAGGATCCAATGAACTGTCTTTACATCGTGGGATCCACCAAATCTGAATATTTTTCAATGAAGATATTTATATTTATCATCATGGGTATGGGCATGGACTTACAATCCATCATCTCAGATTTGTTTAGGATCTCAACAGTATATTTTCCTTGGCTAAGGAAAAATCTCATCTCATCTCAGCCATACTTCCAATTCCAAAAAGTAATGCATCAGACCTAGATCCTTCATATTCAACTGTGAAACGAGCTCCCTATTGAACCCAACTATGAGCTTCTCATTTCCTGTCAGAAATAGTTCATGCATATGTAGGATCAATGGGAAACCAACCCCAAGCTCATCAAATAATTGTATGATCTAGTATGTCATATCCTGGGTGCCTTCATAAGCTTGTACACATATTACTTTAATATGTATACATGAGACTCCTTCCCATGTATCTTTGTAGATAATTTATGTAGAATTATTCTAGTTATTGGAGCAAGTGTCCCATAATAATATTCTCCCTCTTACTGGGAGAATATTCTATCCAGAAATATCGATTCACACTTCCGTCTACAATATGCTTGATCTTGTAGTTCAACTTGAAAGTCACTACTGACTTTCCTTTTGGTATCGGAACTACCTCCCACGCATCATTCTTCATGATGGAATGATACTCCTCCATCATGGCATCCTTCCATTCCTGCTTCTCAACATCTTCTTCAAAAGTGGAAGGATTTGAATAAATTCCAGATAGCATGTGTGGTTTATGGAACTAAGGCAAGTCTATATCCCAGTTTTTCTGGTTGAATGTCATTGTATAAAGATATATCGGTGACAAGGGAATCCTCCTAGGAAATCTTACATCTCCTATAATCCTATGAAGATAGATATATCCTCCTTAAGTCCCAAAAGATGTCTCTGTCTTCTTCTGAACCAACTGAATCTCTCTGAGATCAATCTTTCTCGGATTCTGAATGATCACTCTTAAGCTTGAATCCCTCTGATTCTATACGATCTCTAGAACCACCTTCTTTCATTGCATATTTTGACTTATTTTGAAGTCTTATCTCCTATGGACTGTGTTGGGAGGTTTCTCCTCCCTACTGGATCCTAAGGGTTGACTCCCTTTGAAATTTTGCTCCTTTTGAGCTGGTACTTGGTGGGTTCACCTACCTCACCACTGGTGGATTCATCTACTTCTCTTCATAATATGGATTATACATTCCATGCATATGTATCTCTTTTGCATTATGCAAGGTATCACTAGAAAATGTTGGTTTTACTGCATCATTTCTATGTAGGCCCTTCTAACACTACTGACTCTTCCTGATGATATGAAGAGTGGTAAAATTAACTGTACAGTCATCTTTGGAGCCTTCTTATCCTCACATTAAATATCCATAAGAGATAATCTTCTTTGTCTTCTACTTCACCTGGGTGTGTACATTCGTGTAGAATGTCTAAATAGTTGTCTCCTGTAATCATCATCATAGCTCCTTCTCATAGATATCACATGTGACCTACCCGGAGCAAGAGACAAGAACAAAAATTCCATGGTAACCTCCATGCAATGGTTATTAATCAATAACACCTCCTAGAGGAGATAAATTTCATCTTCCAAACAAGTATATCATCAATAATGAAAATTTTCTTAATAGTAATTGTAATGACAGTATTCAGGTGTACCTAAACATTTCATAGAAATAGAAAATAATAAAGTTGTAAAGACTGCTATCCTATGTATAATACTTTCTTAAGGAACAACAATATAAAATATCAAACCCGATATGCAAACCTGGATTCTGGTGATGTTGTCTTGCTTGAGTTTCCTTCTATCATTCATATGAAAACACCATTGTCTAAAAGATAAGTTATTCATCATTTGATGCCTTTGAGTGATCTTTTGCATATTCTACATGTGCATGGTATTTCTTCTTTTCCTTTTCTTTCTCTTCTTCACTTGTTATACAAGTGATTGGTTTTCCTCATCATCTACCTTTTCTTTCTTGGACATCAATCTAAATTCCTCTTGAGGCAATATGCCCATAACTTGTCAAACTTGGGTAAGTTCCTTCTTGCAAAAATTCTTTGGACAAATGGGTCCCAAGAGGGAGGGAAACCATTTAGCGTAGTTTTTATTAGTTGAACATATTATATTGGATCTATAATCGTTGTTAACTGGTATTTGATCTGTGAGATCCTTGTAAATAAGTTGGCTATCGCCTTTGACTTGTTCATAGTCACATTTATGAGTTGATGTGNCATTTATGAGTTGATGTCGTAGGGTAAGCTTTCGACTGGTGTTCTTAATTTCATAAAGTATGGATAGGGAATCAAACATCTCCTTTGTTGTCTTTAGTTTGGATACATTGGGTATTATGTGATCCTTGATTGAGTCTGTGAATATCCTCTTAGCCTTGACCTCATTCTTCTTGAACGTTGCCTTTGATTCTTCGTCTTCAGATTCTGGAATCATCTTCTTGACATGATCCAATAATTCATTCTCTTCTATAATGAGTTTTATTATATGCTTCCAGTATATGAGGTTATCTACTCCATCCAATCTATCCTCAACTCTCATACTGGTTGTCATTTTCATCGGTAGAAACCCTAGCACTGAAAAACCTTGATTTTTCAATCTTTGCCAAACTACATGCTGAGGGTTTCAGGGGTTGTGCTAGGTTAGGAAGAACTTCTATGTGAAGGAAATATTCCCAAAATCCTTGGGATAGTGATCAATGAGCTTAACAAAGTATTGCACTTGCAAGGTGCTACAATGTGTCGTAAGGTGTCATTGTACCAATCTTCCTTCCAGTGGTTAAATTGTTCTGAAGGTAACCAACTTTGGTACCATGTTGGATCTTCCTTATTTATAGAGCATCAGTGTTACTATTTTTCTTTTAATTTGTTACCATTAACATATATATCATGTACTGAGGAGTAGCAACATAAACAAGATATAGAAAAGAACATAAGAGATTTATCCTGGGAAAACCGTCAAAAAAACCAAGCAACCTTTCTTAGATAGATTCCATTCACAAAGAAATTTCAATCAGATAAACCCTAACAAAAGTGCTAGCTTAACCAGAAATACCACCCCTATTGTAGCACCACCACCATACAAAGGTAGTGCACCTCCTCAAGGAGTAGCACACAAGAGAGAGATACCAAAATACTGAGAAATAATAAACGATGTAGCGACAACTACTGCATCACCTCCTCGAAATGTGTTCCTTTCTTCCATGTAGTTGGGAGAGTGTGAATGAGTGAACAAATGAACTAAGGTGCCTCCTTATTTATAGTCTTCTTTTCCTTTTAGCTGGGTCAAATTCTCTTATGAGAAGGTGTATTTTCATTATACTTTATTCTTATGGGTAGACATTTCTTCTAGGGTATTTCAACATCTATCCAATGGATCTCTTGCTTCTGGAATCTTCTTTGCATCTAAGAAAGGTCATCTAGGAGGGAAGGATCCTCTCGTAGCTACCAAAACACCAACAATATGTTCTCTAACCTTCTACTAGGGTTGTTATCAAACCGATAATTAATGGTTTTATGATTTAACATTTAGGTTAATCAACATATATATTTATGTGAAAATAATATTTTTATTTGTGTCTTTCTAGAGATTCGACAAAGAAACAACATTCTTATAATTTTTTTTCCACACTTGGAAAATGATATTTTACAATTAAAGCCAAAAAATATCACCACAGATGATATAGTCAATGGAAAGGGTGTTTACATCTTTCATGATTGTATTTATTTGCTATGCCACCCTATAGAAGTTACAATAATAAAATCATGATATTTAATAAAAATATCCTAAAATCAATTCCATTCATAATACATAACAAAAATCATCAATGAATGATCTCACTGTGAATAAATCAGAATACCATTCCTTATCAGGTGGATCACTCGACTGTGCAAGATGATCTAAGGAAACATATGATATCTCATTGACTACGATATCCACATCATATGATATATGGGTGGATGCATGAGGACAAAGTGGTGCAACCACCGTGGATGAAACAATGTGGGTTGCAGCAGGGCTAATATTTGGGTGACATATAGGTGAAATCACTATGGATGGATGGGATAGAAAAGGTGGTGGGGGTGGACAATTATAAACCCCCATGATTTGTATGATTTATGGAAGTACCCTAGGGGGGAATTGTATCGTAAGAGTTAGGGAAGGGTTTCCAAGGACCATACTTTCCCTGTAGCTTGGGAAAAATGAAGGAAAGAATGTGGGTAGTGGTGAATGGTATAATGAAGCTACTAGCGAATTGGAAAACAATGAAACAACCTATATACAGATTTATAATTTTTTTTAGTACAAAAGCATGAAATTCAACCAAAATAAGATAACAAATTTCACATTTAAAGAAGATTTAACTTGACACGTGATAATTGGGTACAGGGTGATCTATGCATCCTAGATGGGAATGGTTTCAATGTTTTCTAAAACTACAACCTATAGAAACACAAAATTATATTTGATTTCTCATAAAAAATTGTAGAAATGCAAAAACTAGTTTAAACATGTAGAAAAATAATAGTAGATTGGTGATATTTCCAGAGAATAATCAGAGCATTGTGGAGAATTTATAAAAGGTCACGTTGAACACATTACGACACAATAATTTAGAGAAAGGGTTGATATTTGTGGTATTCCCAAACAATATACTTCTGGAAGAGTTGGTTTGCATTATTGAATCTTCCCTCATATCCAAATAAAATTAAAAATGTTGAAGCAATTAGGGAAGAATGCATGGTAGTTTAAGATCCTCTAAACCACCCAAAAACAACTTGTCTAAGGAGGAGAGAAAATATCTATGAGATTTGATAAATAATAAATGCATTAAGGTGCTAAAGTCTAACAAGGGGAACACTACTATCATAATGGATGAAGTAGATTACCATAAAAAACTGATGGAGCACCTCAAACGTGGAATATATAGAGTAATCAATAAGACCCTAGGAAAAAACTAATGTGTGTAGTGTCCACAATTATCAAGTGTTCAAGACCCTAGGAAAACAATAATGTGTGTAGTGTCCACAATGATCAAGTGTGCATCCCTTGATGACTCAATTAAGAATGTCAATCCAAATAATGCTAAAATTCCTTAGATATATGGTGTGCCTAATATTCATAAAGATGGTGTCCCCTTAATATCGACCGTAAACATGATAGGAACTCTTACTTACTCCAACAAAAAGAATTCTAAGCTACTTATCCTCCCCTATAGCAATACAAACTCTTTTTTAAACGACTCATAATTCTTTGAAAAATATATCAAAATCCAAATGTAGAAGATGATGGAATTCTAGTATGTTTTGACATTGTGTCTCTCTACACCAAGGTCCTAGTGGACCATGTCATTAATGTCATAGAATACATCACATACATCAAGACTATTAAATTAGTGATGATATGCCCTAAGTCAACATATTTCAGTTACAAAGAAAATATCTATGATCAAATTCATGGAAAATCAATAGGCTCCCCACTATCACCGGTAGTTGCAAACATCTACATAGAGAAATTTGAAGTAATGGCTTTAAACTCCTTTCCACTCACCATAGTAGTATGAAAATTATTTTTAGATGTTATATTCACCAATTAGGAACATTCTAGAGATCATATTGAAGGATTCTTTGAGCACATCAATAGTTTCTCTTAGCACTTCAAATTCACCCTTGAGATAGAAAGGGACAACAAACATTAATTTTTGTATGTAATGCTCGACAAAAAGAGTGATGGGAGACTTAATTATCAATTATATAGGAAGAAGTACTTGAAAAATGGGAAAACAAATGATATGGAATGAAACCAGTTGGTCATAGTTGAGGCAACACCTGGAGGGAACACAACTCAATTCATTCGATTAATCAACGAGGGGTATATGAATATATAAGATTGCATTCAGTTTAGAGAGTTGTAACAAACCTCTAGAAAATAAGATCTAAATCCTAAATAAACACCAAATAAAAAACTATGTAACTAATAGGATCTCCATTATTTCTAAGTCTCCCCCTTAAGAGAGAAAGGGTCGACTTTCACACCTAACATATCCCTAAACACTTCAAATCTAATATTCCCAAGAGGCTTTGTAAAAATATCAGCAACATTATCACTAGTATTACAATACATTAAAGCAACATCATTAGACTACATCTTTTCTCGAAAAAAATGAAACTGAGCATCAACATGCTTTGTCCTTGAATGGTAAAATGGATTATTTTCCAACTTGATTGAGCTCTAGTTGTCACATTTGATTATCGTAGCTTTCCTTTGTTCTTCTCCAACATCTTGAAGAAGTCTTCTCAACCAAACAACTTCACAAGTTGTTGTACATAATGCTTTATATTATTCCTCAGTAGATGACAAAGATACAATAGGATGCTTCTTACTGCTCCATGAAACAATCCTGGATCCAATGCCAAAGGAGGATTAACCTATAGTAGATATTTGATCATCCCAATTTCCAGCCCGATCTGAATCTGAGTAACATGTAATCTCAACATCAAATGAATCAATATGTTTAATACCATAATCAATTGTGCCTTTGAGATACATGAGTACCCCTTTTGCTACATTCCAATGGATTTCTAGAGGTCTTTCCATAAACTGACTTACACACTAACAAAATATGCTATGTCAGGTATGTTTGTAGTGAGATAGTTCAAGATTCCCACCATCTATCTATACACTATACCATTTACCTTCTTTGAACCATCATCGTGAAAGAGTTTTACATTTTGCTGCATTGGAGCATAAGAAACTTTATACTGATCCATTTTAAACTTCTTAAGTAATTATTTGACATATTTACCCTGAGAAACAAAAGTTTGACTAACATTTATCCAAACCTCAAGGCCTAGGAAATAATGTAACTCACCAAGATCTTTCATTTCAAATACTTGTGGCATCTTCTTCTTAATCATTTTTTTTAATTTCCTGTAATAATTAAATCATCAACATATAAGGAAATTAGTAGAACATGCCCCTTTTCATCAAACTTGGTATACATATTTAAATCACTTTTTCTCCTCACAAAACCCTATTGAAGAAACAAGGAATATATCTTCTCATACCATGACCTAGGTGCATGTTTCAGTCCATACAATGCTTTCTTTAATTTACACACTAAATGTTCATGACCACTTTTCACAAACCCCTCTGGTTGAGTAAGGTAAACCTATTCCTTTAACTCACCATTCATAAAAGAATATTTTACATCTAATTGGTGAAGATTCCAATGGTACTTTGTAGCTAGTAAAATTAACAATCTTATAGTGTTTAATTTAGCTATTGGTGCAAATGTTTCTACATAATCAATGCCCTCCTTCTGTGAGTACCCTTTTGCCACCAATCTGGCTTTATATTTATCTATACTACCATCTTCTTTGAATTTAGGTTTGTATATCCATTTACATCCTAGCGGATTTTTATCTTTAGGCAATTCAGTCAATTCCCAAGTTTTGTTTTTCATTATAGAGTCATATTCTTCCTCCATTGCTTTTCTCCATTCTTCATGTCCACTAGCTTCATTAAAAATCATGGGTTCTATGAAATTTGAAATATTACTCATGAGGGAATAATATTTATCCTTTTCATGTGGATGAACCTAATGTGAAGATATTCTCAATTGGTTGGTGACTTCTTCTCCATTCTGTGAATATGCTTCTTCACTATTGGATATATACATGTCACTAGATGCCTTTTCTTGTTGTTTTTGTTGTTGTTGTTGCTCTTCAACTTCTTCTTTGACCTCTTCGTCTTCAAGTAGACCATGAAATCCCTCATGACTATTGATTTCATTGCTTCCTTCAGTATGCTCATGGAAAATTACTTCTCTACTCACAAACACTTTGTGAGTAGATGGATCAAACAATTTATATGCTTTAAATTCTAAACAGTACCCCATAAAAATACATTTGATGGATTTACATCAAGATTCTTACTATTCTCCTTAGGAATATGTGCAAAATCCTTACACCCAAATATCCTCAAATTATTAACTGTTGGTTTAGAATCATACAAGATTTCGAAAGGATTTTTATGATCAAGACACCTTTTAGGACTTCTATTCTTTAAATAAACTACAGTGCTAATGGCCTCAACCCAAAAAGAATTTGAGATATTCTTACATTTCATCATACTTCGTGCACACTCCACTAGATTTCTAGTTTTCCTTTCTGCAGCTCTGTTCTATTGTGGAGTGTGTGGTACTATGAATTGTTGTGTTATTCCATAATCTTTGCAATACTTTATGAGGTTCCCCAATCTGTACTCTCCCTCTTGATCTAAACTAAGGATTTTTATGGCTTTTCATGTTTGTTTCTCCACCATGTTTCTGAACTCCTTAAAGTATTCAAAAACATCACTCTTTCTCCTAAGGAAATAAACCCATGTGTATCTTGTGCAATCATCAATAAATAGAAAAAATTAATAAGTACCACCTAAGGACCTTCTCTGCATTGGTCCAAAAACATTACTATGCACAAGTTCTAGTACATCTTTCTTTCTCCTATCATAATTAGAGGGGAATTCATCTCTGTGCATATTTCCTAATGTACAACCTTCACAAGCAACATATTCATTACTCAACATAGGGAGTCCTTCAACGATACTTTTTTTTTAGTAATAACAAAAAATCATGATAATTAATGTGACCATACCTCTAGTACCAAAGAGTTTATGTAGGCATAGTTTCAAGATTCAATTCTTGATGGTTCTTTCTAGTGACATCAAGTTTGTACATACCTCCAACTCTGACTCCTAAGGAAACAATTATGTAATTATCTTGCAATTCCTTCACTATACAATGTGTCTTGAAGAATTTGACCTTCAAATTCTGATCTGTAATTGTGGACATAGAAATCATGTTTTTCTTTATCGAGGGGCATACACAACATTGTGAATGTGTCTAACAGTACCATTCGAGAGTGTTACTAGAATATCTCCATATTCATTGATTTGATAAGAACGGTCATCTCCAAGATAAATATGGGCACAATTATGTGTTTTTTTAAAGTTTATATACCAATTCTTGTTACATGTCATGTGAATTGAGGCTCCAGAATCCACAAACAATTGACACAAACAATTTGGTATCTTTTGAATCAAAATTCAGGTTTTCTTCTGCAAAGTGTCCTAAATGTTTCTTATAATTATGTCTAGCCTCATCACTTTTCTTCTTATAATATTCTCTATCAAGATTCCCATTCCTACCACACTAGAAACACTTAGGCTCATTTGTATTAGATGGCATAGCTTAATTTGGCTTTGGAAATGACATACCTTGATTTAGATTTGGAAATGAATTCCTCTGAAATGAACTCTCTCCTCTGCCTCCTTCTTCTAGTTTCCCTTTAGGGAATCTCTTCTTTGTCCATGGTGATAAGTATGAATTCTGAGGCTTCAAATTCATGTGCCTCTCTTCTTCTTGCAGTAATATACCTATCAGTTCCTCAAAGGTAGGAGATTTATCTCTCGCTACAAGGCATGTTATAAACATTTGATAGTCCTCTAGCATTCCATTTAAGGTAATTGTGACAAGATCAATGTTTGACACTTTTTTTCCTATATCTCCCAAAAAAAAATTCATCTATTTAATGTTAGAAAAATAGGATCACAGAGCAATAAAATAAAACAAATGCGGAATTAAAATACAGAAGATACACAATATAATATAAAAATATAAATACGTGGTTCACCCAGTGTGGGCTACGTCCACTAGAGAAATTGCAAGGTCCTTCCTTTATTATTATCCAACAAATGAAGGGATACAACCTACAACACAACAGTTGTAACTTCCTCTTCTTTCTTTCACAGTATACTCTCTCAAAATACAATATTCACAATGATACATAGATGCAATACATTGCCCTAATAAAAGAGGGTTTCCTTCTAGGGAAACAATCCCTAACATAAATTCTATTGTAATATCTACGACCTTATAATGAACTGTCCAAATTTACTATGAAATTACAATATACATTTACAAGGCAATTTTTCCTTCAAGGGCTTTGCCCCCAAACCCCCAAGCCTGCCTTTCCCCGGACCCCACAGAGGAAGTAACCCCCCTCTGCAGTCCCCCGCGTGGAGGAGTTCACATTCTTCCGGGGTCTAAAGTATTCATGGGGTATAAACACAGTTGAAAATAAAGACCCCTAAATCAAGAAGATAATCAGGCTCCACAACCAACATTTAATTCTCCCAATAAAAGTACTAATAGATTCATTTACATCCATTTTAATACTTAGCAATTTACTCTTCAAGAAAAGAATATGATTTGTATTATTAGTGTCATACAAATCTTTAAGTGCTTTCTAGGTTTCATTAGAAGTCTTAGTATCTCTAATGTGAGGAATTATATGATCTTTCACAAACATTCGTAATAATACCTTGGATTTGTTCTCTCACTTATCCCAATCTTGGATTGATGCTTCTATCGCACCTGCAACCGCATCGGGTCATACTTCATCTCATTTTGTGACCTTCCACACACCATAACCTTTAATCAAGGTCTGCATATTTCATTTCCAATTGACGAAATTTGAGCCATCCAATTTATTGGCTTCATTGAGATAAGTTTCTACAAGTGGATTTGCCATCCCTGCAAACTCCTTCACATAGAAAACTCACAACAAAATCCTCTCCAAATCAGCGATCAGATGCAAGAGTGAAAACCTTACCAGGGAAACAATTATGGGATATCGTGAAACTCCTCTCTAAAGAAATGAACCTTACCAAAGAAACAAACTCCTCTCCAAAGAAGTGATCAAACACAAGGTTCTCTACAACTTGGACACATACAAGTATTCAGGTCTGGAGAATAACAAGATTGTTTCTATTACACAGTTCGAGAAGCAACAATCTGGGCGCACCTTCAATTATAGGAAATATTACTCATGCAATGATTTAGTTTGCAATGGTCTGGACAATATATGGCACTCGGGAAAGAAACATGAAGGGATCTGGAAGTAGTGATATGGGTGATCTAAGCATACCAACATGAAGGAAGAAACAATCTGAGCGATCTGGGTATACCAACAATGAGCAGTCAAATTCCCCAGTAGGAACAATTCAATCTGGTTAAGGGATCGAATCTCATAGAGATAAGAAACAATGATTTCGATCTCCAACAACAACAATGATTCAATCTCCTCCAAATGAGAAAAAATATCCATTATACCACCTCGTAGGTGCACAATACTCCAACAGAATATATCCTACAACGATTCACCAGTAGAAGTGATTCAATATATAACAACAACAATGATCCAATCTCTATCTTTGGCAATACTGCTCCACCATACACGTTGTAGAAATCACAGAAAACAAAAAAAATACAGTATCACGGGTCAACACGATAGCGGATTGGGAAGTGAGTTTACATCATCTTGTATATGTCGAAAATAGTGATCAACATGAGAAACTTATTTTCCTACTTCTTGGCGGATTGTATCAACAAAATGATCCATGCAACAAACACACGCCCATGCAAAGAGCTCAACAATGAAAGTTCCTTTGGAGGATACCTCGGCAGATTCCTCCATGTTGAATCACTCACATTATCTTGGGTCATCACCAAACCCCTCCATACATTCGTGGATTCATTTCTTCAAATCATGGCTCCTCACACCAGCGATCAAGCTATGATACCAACTTGAAAAATGTGAAAACAAATGAGACAGAATGAAAATAGCTGCTCATAGGTGAGGCAACACCTGAAGGGAATGTGATCCGGATTTTATGAGAAGAATGAAATGAATATAGATTATTAACAGGTGCTTAACAAAAAATAGCAGAGATACAGTAAAATTGGTTTTCTATTCAATAACGAAATAAGATGAAACTGTAAAAATGCAGCGGAAACAAGCTTGCTGGAATGGTGGTGGCTTATCTTTGAGAAGAGATGTGATGGCTGCACGCATTCCAAGAAGAAGATTACAATGAGGCTCTGAAGGAATTTTTACATTAAAAAGAATGCCAAAAACCCTAGACATCCAAAAACCTAACCCTAGGAGATGAAGCGCCAAAAGTCATGTGGACCCCGTTTGGGTAAGTTAGTACATCAACTTCCTGGGGTTGTAACTTTTACATACGATCTTTGTTTTAGGCGTGTGATAGCCCATTGGAAAGGTATCGTCGAGGAGATTCATTTTGGGGGCTCAATAATTCCTTCAGATATCATTGGGAAGATCAATCCCGAAAAACCTTCATTTAGGCCCTCAAAATGGCCTTAGAAGTTAAAACTGCTAAAAATAGTAAATTCCCAAAATTGTCAAAAAATTGTTTTGAGCTAGTTGGAAAAGGTGGGTGGCCACCAATATCCATCTGGATCAATCCTCCCTCCTTAGGAATCAATGTTCTCCATTTCATTGAGGTCCCCCATCAGATGAGGAAGTTTCTGTTGAATTTGGCCCCGGGTGAGCCACTTGCCTTGATGCAGGAGTTGCCCTGCTTTGATGATTCAATAAAGATAGATCCTTTGTTGTCGATTTCCCTTGATCTGTGTGTCCACAATGTGATCATTGGATGCCTGTTGTATGAAGTCGGGGTTGAGCTCTGTTGGTGTCAGTTGTTCTTCTACTTCTGAGGTGTCCAATAATGGTGGGAAATAAGGGCGAAGGAGATCCACGTTGAACACTGGGTGCAGGTCAAGGAAAGGAGGAATGTTGAGTTCAAAAGAATTATTCCCCACAGCCTTGGTGATAGTGTATGACACATAACGGAGTGGGAAAATCTTTTGATGGGGTCCTGTAAGGCGTTCTTTCTGCAAGTGCAACCAAACTTTGTCGCCCACTTGAAACTTATGTGGCACTCGATGTTGATCATGGTGATGTTTGTACTTGTCATTGGACTTCTGTAGGATATCCTGAACCTGTTGGAGGATGTGTTGGATCAGCTCAATGAACCAGGTGGCTTTGCCAGCTTTAGTTGGAGCAGGAGATAATTCGGTCGAGGTGACCGCAAGGGGAAGTGAAACATCTATGGGACCCAATGGTTGGAATCCCAACCCCACCTGAAAGGGGTTGTGGTTGGTTGAGCTATGTACGGATCGGTTGTAGCTATGATGGACATAAGGGAGGCTCTCATCCCATGTGCGAGGGTGCTTTGAATTGTACATGTGAAGGATATGCACAATCATTCGATTTACAACCTCAGTTTGTCCATCTGTATGGGGGTGGAAGGTCGTCGATTTGGTGAGCTTGGTGTCTAGCAGTGACCACAGGATCGACCAGAATGTGCTGAGAAATCGACTATCCCGATTTGAGACAATGGTTTGTGGGATTCCAAAATGTACCCAGACTCGTTCAAAGAAGAGCTTGGAAGTGGCCTCTGATGTGATTCTCTTCTTGCAGGCAACTAGAATCGCCATCTTAGAAAAGCGATCAACAACCACAAAAACATAGTTATTTCCCCTCTTGGTGGATGGGAGGCCCGACATGTAGTCCATTGATATGGATTCCCATGGCCTGTTAGGAGTAGGAAGAGGGGTTTACATTCCCTATTTCTTAGTGTTCAGTTTGGCAATAGCACAGGTAGTGCAGGACCTGATATACTTACTAACCTCTTGTCGAAGTTTCGGCCAGTAGAAATGTTTCTGTAGAATCGCCACTGTATTTTCAATGATGAAGTGTTCTGCCACCCAACTATAGTGGGCTTCCCGGATCAACTTCACTCGCTCACTTCATGGAACACAAATATGGCCTAGATGACACAACAACCCATCCTGAATATGGAAATTATTGACAACTACGTTTTCACCCAACATTTGGTAGGTGGTGGCGAAGTCAGGGTCTTTCTCATAGAGTTGGGGCCATCCAGATGTCTCATGGTCGCAAGAGTCTAGCACCGTGGTGAGTGTCGCGACTAGTGGTCTGTTGAGGCAATCATCGATGTGATTGGTGCTTCCTATGTTATACTTGATGTTGAAGTGGAATTGTTGCAAGTATGTGGACCGATTTTGATGGCGATCATTCTACAATTTTCCCTATGTCTGCATGAACTGCAGTGGCTTATGATCAATGTGGATGACTGTCTCCTTCCCAAGAATGTAATGTCTCCACTAGAAGGAGGCTTGCATAATGGAGTACATTTCTTTGTCGTCAGTAGGTTACTTACAGACAATATCTCACAATGTCTCACTATGATAGGCCACGGGGTGGTCGCGTTGAGTGAGAACGGCACCCACAACATAGTATGAAGCATTTGTCTCGATCTTAAAGGGATGTTGCAGGTCTGGTAGTGAAATTACTGGGGTTGAGCACAAGCGCTGCTTCAAATCATTGAACACTTGTTGTTGGGACCGGCCCCATGCAAATTTTTCCTTACCACAACCCCTGTTTATTTGGGTGAGGGCCCATCCAATATGGGAGAATCCCAACACGAACCTATGGTAGAAATTGGCAAGGCCCAAGAAGCTCTGAACCTCAGTGAGTGTTGTTGGGGCTATCCAATCACAGATGACTTGGATCTTGGTTGGATCCACATGTACTCCATGTTTATCGATGATGTAGCCCAAGTAATGGACCCTGTCCATGCCAAAGGAGCATTTTTCTAAGTTGGCGTATAGCTTGTGTTGTTGCCAGGTGTGTAGAACCTGCTGAATATGCTGCAAGTGCTTGGCCCAAGTCTTGTTGTAAATTAGAATGTCATCCAGATACATCATTACAAAAGTATTGGTGAATGGTCACAGGATATCATCCATCATCCTCATGAAAGTGGCCGAAGCATTTTTCAAACCAAAAGGCATGACCAACCATTCAAAAAGGCCTTCCTTTTACTTGAAGGTGGTCTTACATACATTTGTTTGTTCTATCGGGACCTGGTGGTAGCCAAACTTCAGATCAATCTTACTGAAGTATTTTGCCCCTGTGAGTTGATCAAGGAGGTCATCGATTAGGGGAGTCGGGTACCAGTTTCTGACTGTGATTTTATTTAGAGCCCGATAATCAATACAGAGTCACCAGGTTTCATCTTTTTTCTGTACCAGCACGATTGGGCTCCCACAAGGTGATGACCTGGGATGGATGTGCCCCTTGTGGAGCAGTTCTTGGATTTATCGCTTGATCTCCTCATTCTCTAACAAAGAGTGGTGATAGACTAGCCCATTGGACAGTGGTGCACTGGGGGTTAGATCGATGGGGTGCTTGACCTGGCAGTGCAGAGGTACCCCTATAGGTGAGGAGAATATATCTGATTATTCTTCCATGACCTTATCTACTTGCTTCTACTGTGTGGAGAGGTAGACTGCAAATACCCTAGATGTGGCTATGATATTTCGCCTATTCTGAGAGAGAATCACAAAGAAGACAAACTTCCCCGTCTGAGAGATGACCTTCCTGCATTTTCTAGAAAATATCAAGGAAATAACACTAGGTGGGACTGCCTCGAGTATCTTTTTCAAAGTAATAATAACACTACGAGGCCTAGACTCATATACAACATGATGTTTCCATAAATAAGGTTGTCCCAAAAGAACATCACAAACTTCGAGAGGAGCAACATCACACAATACCTTGTCTTTGAAGGGCTTGATTTCATACGACAGTTGACACTGTTGGCTGACGCGAAGATCGCTTCTTTGGCGGAGCCATCCAATGGTGTAGGGTTTTGGTTGCGGCATTGTTGGTAGGGCTAGCCACTTGGAAACCTCTGTTGAGATGAGGTTATTCTAGCTACTGTTATCAACGATGAAGTGCAACGGGGTGCCTTTTACCCACATCTGTGAATGGAAGAGGCACTCTCCTTCTTCTAGCTCATCTGGTTCACCAGGATGGAGCTTGGTGGTAACAACGGCGGCACTGGGTTCTGCATCAATGATCTATCTTCCCCTTTATGGTTCTAGCTCAGAGTCAGAATCTGCATCTAATTTAGAGTCTTTCACTTCGTCCACTAGCGACTGCTTTGAGCGACAATCAACATTGTTATGACAAGGGCTCTTATGGAAGTCACACCACTTCTCGATATCTTTCTTTGTCTTTCCTGTGTCCTTCTTTTCTTGCGGCTTGGACTGGTTGTCTTGATACTGCCCATCTTTTCTCTGTCCTTTGTTTTGTGGGTTGGGGCCGCCCTTTCCTAGCTTTTGTTGTGCGGGGTTCCCAAGCCCAAATTTCTGCATCTTTTGTTTGAGATTTTACTTGATTTTGACGAAATATCGGTAGGCCATGCCCAAGGATGAGATTTCCAGAAATTCCATTTCGGTCTAGATGTATCTATGTAGAGCACCGCGATACTTGAGCACTAGATGTCACTTTGAATCTTTGATACCCACCTTGGTGCGCAAGGTATGGAATATATTTGTGAAATCTGGCACTGCTTGGTCTCTTTGTTGCCGCAATGTGGTCCATTTGGTATACAGGTCTTCATAACTTCTGATAGGGTAGTATTGTTCCTTAATAAAATCCCTAAAGGATTCCCAGGTGGTCATGACTGAAAATAATGAGGTTTCCATTGTTTCCTTTTTCTCACAGAAAGTTTCCCACCAATATTTGACATGGGGAACGACTTTGAGGAGCGCAAAAGTAATCTTTTCTCTATTCAAAAAGTTATGAACAGAAAACTACCATTCTAGTAGATTCAACCACTTGTCTATGGAATTTGCATCTATCTGACCTTCAAATATAGGAATATCAAAGTTTATTTGTACCTTGAAGGGGGCAGCGCCTCCGTTCGAAGAAGATGTGTCGCCTGTTGGTAGCCACCGGAGGATTTGCATGAAACTATCCATCATCTCGTTCCTCTGTTGCGTGAGGGATTCCTCAATCAACAGTTTGAAAGGATATCCTGTTCTGTCATATTTATTTTCTCCTACCATGAGAGGTCGTTTGGGCATGGGAGAGCTTTTGTCCTCAAGAGAAACAAGTTCGAGACCCAACTCTTTGTACTCTGACCTCATTGGGGACATGCATTAAGATGACAAGGAGCAGACCGCTCTGATACCACTGATCCATATTTTATGAGAAGAACGAAATGAATACAGATTATTAATAGGTGCTTAAAAAAAAATAACAAAGATACAGTAAAACTGGTTTTCTATTCAATAACGAAATAAGATGAAACTGTAAAAATGCAGCGGAAACAAGCTTGCTGGAATGGTGGCAGCTTATCTCTGAGAAGAGATGTGATGGTTATGCGCATTCATAAGAAGAAGATTACAATGAGGCTCTGAAGGCCTTTTTACAATAAACAAGAATTCTAAAAACCCTAGATATCCAAAAACCTAACCCTAAGAAATGAAGCGCCAAAAGTCATGTGGGCCCCGTTTGGGTAAGTTAGTACATCAACTTTCCAAGGTTGTAACTTTTGCATACGATCTCCTTTCTAGGCGTGTGATATCCCGTTGGAAAGGTATCGTAGAGGATATTCATTTTGGGGGATCAATCATGTCTTTGGATATAATTGAGAAGCTCAATCCCGAAAAACCTTCATTTAGGCCGTCAAAATGGCCCTCGAAGTTAAAACTGCTAAAAATAGTAAATTGCCAAAATTGTCAGAAAACTGCTTTGAGCCAGTTGGAAAAGGTGGGTGGCCACTGATATCCATATGCATCAGAATGCCACTTAATTAATTTGATTAATCAATGAGGAGTACATGAATATATAGGATTACATTCGGTTTACAGAGTTGGAACAAACCTCTAGAAAATAGGATCTAAATCCTAAATAAACACCAAATCAAAACCTACGTAACTAATAGGATATCCATTATTTATAAGTGAAGTCACACACACATACCTTCATATAGACTATCATTACCACCTAGCTAAAAAATTAAGCATCATTCACACCCTTGCTAGAAGGGCCACAATAATCTCGGATGAAAAAAGATTGAACTATGAACTAGATAACCTTAGCATGGTATTTTGAATGAATGGTTAAATGATTGGTATATTGGTAAGGGAATCCACAAAGAAATGAACATAGGACACTTAAATGGGAAGGAGAATATACTGAAAATCACATTTCGATATACCAAAGGTACCAAAATCCAAATTGGAAAAATAATAAGAAGTAGGAACATCATGCTAGACTTCACTCCCATCAACACCATTAGAATCTTCGTAGATTTGGTGAAGAACTCATTATATCTTAGGAAATTGAATTGTGTCTATAAAATTCCATGTTCTTTGGAAATGTATATATCGGTGAAATTGGGTAGTCACTACAAGTATACTTAAAATAACATGCAATTGATAATTGTAGAGATTGAACATCTAGATAAACTGTCAGAGAGAACTCTCGCAACATTAAATGAAGGCCACAATTATACCAATCAATACAAATATTTGAACAAAGTGGAAGTGCATACTTGGTTAAGCAATATCAAGTTAGCATTCATTCTACAATAAATGCACATTCAAACTAAAATCATCTAGGACGTAGACTGAAAACATATGACAAACTTTTCTAGGAAGGATCATTTTAATTCATGAATCACTTTGTCCATCATAATTGCATGTGTCGTACACTAAACAAGAAGGTTATTGTTATTGTTGCATTAGTGGTGAAAACTGACACTGATGCAATTCCTATGTCAAGGGTTTGCTATCCAAGTGTAGAAACTGCAAACATCATATAANNNATATATATATTAACCCCCTCCATGAAACCTTCAAGTTTAGTGGCCTCCATCAGCCCATAACAAGTCTTCTCATAGCTCAAGCATCTGTGAGGGTCATATGAACTAGGAGGGGAATTCCTCGTCTATCCATGTTCCCTCTCTTGGATGGACTTTGTTACAGGACCTGAAGGCCCAAGCCCTCCCCCAACATCTCAACCTATTGGTCAGATAAACCAAGAAGAGTCGGGAATGTCACCCTATTTTATAGCCTAAAGTTAAACATTAGACCCCTCACAATCCCTAGAAGTCTAAGCATGAAATCATTATTTGTTGATTATGTGATATATTTGAATTTTATTTGTTATTATAATACTTTGTACTTCTATGTGAATGAAATGTCAATTAACTAAAGTAAAAAGATTAAAATAAATGTAAAATACCCTATCTAAGTTGCAAAAACTTTGAAACCTTTATTGCATGTTTTTTTAATTTATTAATTTTTCAATTATTTACAATATTTGTTTTTTTGTATTTTCAAACTTTATAATTTGTATGTATTTTGTTAAATAAATCAAACTAAGTTAATGTGACATTAGTAATGTGTGTACAATATGTTAGGAAAGAATATTAAAGAACTAAATTAGTAGGATATGTACATAAAATCTTAAAGTATAGATGAAACCCTAATTTTATACCATTTTATATTTAATGTGATTGTTAGTAAACAATTAAAATAAAATAATTTAGGAAGAAATTGTTGTGAACAAAAGTAAAATTAATGTTTTAATATAACCAAAAATGTTAAACATGTTATAATGAGTCTTTTCTTGTTTTATGTTAAAGTTGGTCTATCATAGGGGCGACCTCAACACAAACAAATGTCATAGGTATGCTAGCTCCAGGAAAAATAACATATATGGTAGATCCTTGATGAATCGGGCTCTTCCCACAGTGGTCAGATTACTCTCAAGGTGACAACCACTGCACACTACAATTCTTTCTATGTAGCGCCATCCTGCAATCATCCACAAGACTCAATCAATGTTGCCATCATCTTCCCACAATTTGTCACAGCCAAGGATAAAATTCTACTCGACAGCCCCTGCAAGCTCCAAGAGGTTCTTGGGGCTCTAAAATCCTTCAATAAAGATAGAAGTCCAGGCCCCGATGGTTGGACTCTCGAATTTTATTTACATTTCTTTGAATTGGTAGAGTCTGATCTGTTAGAACTTGTAGAGGACTCTGGGCTTAGGGGAAGAATAATCAGTAATCTCAATTCGACATTCTTAACGCTCATACCTAAAGAAAATAATCCAACAACCTTTGGGGACTACAGGTTGATTGCCTTATGCAATCTTTGTTACAAGCTGGTCATAAAAATCATTGCAAACTAGATCAATCCCATCCTCTCGATATCTCTCTCTGGTGAACAACTCAACTTCTTAAAAGGGAGGCATATTTTAGACACCATAGGCACCACTCATGAGTGCCTCCACAACTTCAAGACCAAAAAAACTAAGGCTCTCATTCTAAAACTAGATCTGAAAAAATCCTTTGATTGTATAGATTGGGACTACCTCAGACTTATCCTCACCCAGTCTAGCTTTAGTCTATCTTTCATCAACTAGATCATGAGCGGAGTGACATCTGCAAATTTCTTGGTCTTGGTTAATGGTGAGCCCTCCCCATTTTTTCGTAGTGGCAAAGGTTTGAGGCAGGGCTGCCCTCTCTCTCCTCTCCTCTTCATTCTAGTCATGGAAGGCCTCTCACTGCTCCTCAAACATAAACAAATTGAAGGGAAGATCACGGGTATAAAAGTATCCAGATTTGTTAAGATCCTACACCTTTTGTTCTTCGATGATGTTCTTATTATGACAACTGGCTCCACAGAAGAACGGACAAAGATCAAAAACCTTCTAAAGACTTTATGCAATGCCTCAAGACTTCAGGGTAACTGGAACAATTCATCTTTTCATTATGAAAATATTCAAGACCATTCACTCACTCTTCTCAAAGATCTTCTCCCTCATAGTTTCATACATCTCTCAGAAGGCTTCAAATACCTTGGGTACTATTTAAAAGCAGATTCTCTCAAGCCCTCAAACTGGAATTGGCTCCTCGCCAAAGTTGAAAAAAGAATTAGACACTGGTGTAACCACTGGCTCACATTAGGAGGATGTTACACCCTCCTCAAGGGGTACTGGAAGGCCAACCTATTTTCTGGATGGCGCTAGCAGCCATACCTACCTTAGTCCTAGATAAGATAAGGAAGATCTCCTTCAATTTTCTTTGGTCAGGGTGCTCACACCATCATCAACAACATCTTTGCAACTGGGAAATTCTCGCTAAAACCAAAAGAAAAGGAAGTTGGGGGATCAAGAACCTCTCCCACTCTTCACAAGCACTGGTGACCAATACTCTCTAGCGTGCCTTAACACATAAAGGGATCTGGAACTCTGTTTTAAAAGACAAATATTTACCACACACTACCTCGGTCTCCTGGCTCAAATCAACGGTGTATCCTACCAGATCGGCATCAAAATTTTGGAAGAACCTCATCAAATCAGCGCGTTGGATACATTCTTCCCTTGGCTGGAATCCGGGCTCGGGGCACTCCATCCTCCTGGGCAAGGATCGCATTGTGGGTATGGAACAACACTCATTGATCTCTCCAAAGCTCATTAATTTTTTAAATTCAAAAAATACATACTACCTCTTCCAAGCATCAGGGATCCACCGAGCCGACTACTCTTTAAATAAGTGGATTACCAGTCCAGATCTCGAGCTGCCTGCCACATTAGCGTCGGAATGGACCAGGAACTGCCACCATCTAGCAAGCACAGGCATCCAACTCCATGACTTTGATGATCAGTCGACTTGGACGGGAGGTGATTGTTCGGGTAACCTTTCTGCTCATAATGTCTACATAGAAATCGCTAATCACCACTGGCCCAATAACACAAGTGGCTGGAATTACAAACTCTAGACCTGGTCCTTACCTTTCAAACTCAAACTTTTCTTCTGGCTTTCCCTCGAAAATAAAATCAACACCTGGGACGTCCTCATGAAAAAAGGTAGGATTGGCCAGAATGTTTGCCACCTCTGCTTACAAGAAGAAGAAATTGTCCAACATTTATTTATCCACTGTGTATTCACCCGAGCAGTTTGGAATTACATCTCGTCAGCACTAAAATAAAACTTCACCTGGGACGGCTCCACTTTAGCAATCTTCTTGGAGAACTGGTCAAAAGTAACTCCTCATTCCATAAATCTCCCCCCTATGGTCTGTTGGAACGTATGGATTGACAGAAATTGCTATATTTTTTTAGAATAGGCCACCATCTGCCTACATGGTAGCATACAAAACGCTGGGACTGCATTATTCCTGGACATCTATCCATACTAGAACGTCGAGAGAAAAAGCATTACACAAGCCCCACACTCTGGAAAATACTCTTACGGGCTGGTTTGATGGAGCATCGCAACAAAATGGCTCGTAAAGTGGCGCTAGCGGAACGATTCACATCTCCCAAAACACAATTTGCAGATGGATTTTTAACTACGGAGAAGGCACCAACACCAGGGCAAAATTATTGGGAGCCTGGGCCATTCTGTTTTTGGATTCCAAACTAGACATTGACACATTTTTGTTGATTGGGGACTCACGAATCATCATTGATTGGCTCAACAATAAGAGAAAACTCTAGGTCTCTGATCTTCTTAGCTAGAAGGAAAAGATCAAACAACTCCAACCCTCTTTCACCAAGCTCAACTACAAACATACTTTCCGAGAATATAACAAAGATGCCGACTTGCTCTCTAAGGCAGCTCTCAAAAAAAAAGCTGGAATCATATCTTACAATCTTTGGGTTGATAGGCATGAGGGCTCCACCCACATTCTAAAAATATTTTAAAACATCCACCTCCATTACATAGAGCAGCATCAGTCTTCTAGACCACTCTCTTTGAAGAGTACAGCTCAAAGTATAAATCAGATCAGAACATTCACTCAGCACTAATGTCTTCTACCTTCTACCTTTTATGGCAGCCAGTCAATCCTCCTCTCTTTTTGAACAGTATGAACTATAATTCCTCAGTAAATTTTCTGGGCTATGTTCAGCTCGAATATTTGTAATCTCTCATAGAACAAAATTATATTACTAATATAATTTGCGAATTTTTTTTATGTGGTAAAGGTTGAATATCTGGACTCCCTTTCATTTGCTGCATATTTTAATTTATCATTACGTTTACTTGAAGAATATTTGAACTAGGACGTTGCCATGTGGGACCTGATCAAACATTGCATTATTACGATAGAAATCTGTAATGGAAATTAATCTTTCCTTATCATTGTTTGCCGCAGCTTTCACTTTATCTCTTAGAGAACACACGATGTTAATGTATGGTCCACTTCTGATTTAATGCCGCTAGAGCTGGGTGGTGAAAACCATCCGTAAATGTTTCGTCTCTGATTCTTCCAATGGCCGGACTCGAATTTGTTCTTGTTGTAACAATGAGAATACCACCATGCACTTTAATTGTGCTAGTGCAAGCAAGATATATTTTTTTTAAATGGGCAATGTGAGAGAGGCGATCCTTGTATCTGTTCAGGAGCAAAAGTCGAAGGAATAATGACCAATATAGCAGCAATATTTCTATATATCACAAGGATGATGTTTTTCATCCCAAGAGCAACTCAAGTGATGAAATTCACGGAGCAACTCAAGTGATGAAATTCACGCATGTATACTCGATATGCCTTTTGTGGCTTGTATTAAGAATCATTTTCGTTATAAAAATAATAAGTACATCAAATGTAATTATGTGAAGAATAATAATAATAATAAGAGTTTAACTATTTTAATTGGTAAAGTTTATGAAAGTATACATATTCTATCTCTATAATTTTGAACTTATAACCTCTTATAAAAAAAACACGTGTTCTTAACTATTAAACTCACTCAGATTAAATATTGACAGTTAAATATAAAAATCTTTCTCTCCTTGATCTCTTTAAATATACATGGAGACACGAAATGAAATACTCCCTGCAATCATATGTTGTGCCATTCTCATCCGTCCAAAAATGATGCAAAGGAAAGCGTTGTTGACTCGGAGCATTCAGATTCAAGGTGAATAACTTTTCATTAATCAATTAACTCCCATAATACCTTCATAAGAAAAACATAACGTGTCTCGCTTGGAAGTAAGAGCTTTCCCATTATAACTTCAGACTATTTAATATTTTTCCATTTGACCACATCAAACTCTATATACCTTCATTAAATATGGTGTATAAGAGGTCGTATTAAAAAGATACGATACAACCCTTATAAAGTAGTGTCAAATAGGAAAAGGCTTGAGTAACATCTTATACCTTCATTAAATATGGTGTATAAGAGGTCGTGTTAAAAAGGTATGATACAACCTTTATAAAGTAGTGTCAAATAGGAAAATGCTTGAGTAACATCTTAAAAGGTTAAATTATGTCATTAAAATATTTAAAAGGAAATAGGAGTTGTAATGAGCCATGTAAACATAAAGGCGATGGTAGGGATCCTTATATAATGAATTTACAAAATGGAGTATACTATTAAAGTTAAGGCCAAACTTTTTTTTTAATGATGTGAAATGAAAATGGCTCAGATAAAAGAAGCATGTTTTTATTCGTTGTCATGTTTTTATTCATTGGTGTGGCATGTCAAGGTTTTAATTAGAATGTTTGAAAGAGATATAAGACTATAAGGTGTAATGTAATGTATAAGCGTTTAAAATAGGGCACTGTGAATAATGTGAGGAGTGGGACAAGGGTCATGTTTAAGAGGCACGATGATTTCTTCCAAGTATCAAAATGGTCATCAATAAAGAGGATGATGGGTAGGGGTTAGGCATCCACTTAGGAGGATGAAGATATAGCAATGAGTCATGCCTAGAATTTTCTTTAACTTTCATAGATTATACGGTGGATGATGAAGATATAGCAATGGGTCATGCCTAGCATTTTCTCTATCTTTCATAGACCCATGGCCCACCCCATGAAATTCACCAATGTCAAAGTAGTTGACATGGTGATTTAAAATAAAATCTACCCACAATTTTCTAAGGAAATACAAAGGTACTTTCTTATTATTGCAGGGAAGTTTGTCAAATACCATAAACCACCTGTCCATCCAATTGTCTAAAAATGGTTGGTAGGTGCACCAATCCACACAAATATGTTTCTTTGTGATCAATGATTATAATCTATTTTTTGGGTCAATAAACAATGTCACCAGGTCTTATTTTGAAATGTCAATGTCTTTAACCATACATTATGGCCCTGTAATAAAAAATGTGTGTTAATTGGCCTTGGGGATTGGAAATAAAGGATATAATAGTATGTATGGATGTGGTTGGTGACAACCATGAGGGATCTCAAGTATTTCATAAGTCTTGTGCAAGGGCTCTAAGAGACCTCGTCCCTACATCAATTTTCATGTTTATGTTTTTCAATTGTGGGTTGGAGTTTGGTGTGTCTTCATGTGGTGATGTTGGCTTTGGGTTTTCTCCAAAATCCATATTAATTAAATGTGATACAGTTTAATAAAGGAAAAATAATTTTTTATTAATTTTTTATCATTTAAACAAATTATGAAATAAACCCACTCAGATTAAATGTTGACAGTTAAATATAAAAATCTTTCTCTCCTTGATCTCTTTAAATGTACATGGAGACACGAAATGAAATACTCCCTGCAATCATATGTTGTACCATTCTCATCCGTCCAACAATGATGCAAAGGAAAGCGTTGTTGACTCGGAGCATTCAGATTCAAGGTGAATAACTTTTCATTAATCAATTAACTCCCATGATACCATCATAAGAAAAACATAACGTGTCTCACTTGGAAGTAAGAGCTTTCCCATTATAACTTCATACTATTTAATATTTTTCCATTTGACCACATCAAACTCTATATACCTTCATTAAATATGGTGTATAAGAGGTCGTATTAAAAAGGTACGATACAACCCTTATAAAGTAGTGTCAAATAGGAAAAGGCTTGAGTAACATCTTATACCTTCGTTAAATATGGTGTATAAGAGGTCGTGTTAAAAAGGTATGATACAACCCTTATAAAGTAGTGTCAAATAGGAAAAGGCTTGAGTAACATCTTAAAAGGTTAAATTATGTCATTAAAATATTTAAAAGGAAATAGGAGTTGTAATGAGACATGTAAACATAAAGGCGATGGTAGGGATCCTTATATAATGAATTTACAAAATGTAGTATACTATTAAAGTTAAGGCCAAACTTTACCTTCTTTTTTTTTTTAACGATGTGAAATGAAAATGGCTCAGATAAAAGAAGCATGTTTTTATTTGTTGTCATGTTTTTATTCATTGGTATGGCATGTCAAGTTCTTAATTAGAATGTTTGAAAGAGATATAAGACTATAAGGTGTAATGTAATGTATAAGCGTTTAAAATAGGGCACTGTGAATAATGTGAGGAGTGGGGCAAGGGTCATGTTTAAGAGGCACGATGATTTCTTCCAAGTATTATGTTAAATTTAATGAGGGTGGGAGAAACTTTGTGCAAGCAGATTGATTTAAGTGGGGAGCTTTGCAATACTTTGTCGTCTATACAATTGTTGATCAAAATGGTCATCAATAAGGAGGATGATGGGTAGGGGTTAGGCATCCACCTAGGAGGATGAAGATATAGCAATGAGTCATGCCTAGAATTTTCTTTAACTATCATAGATTATACGGTGGATGATGAAGATATAGCAATGGGTCATGCCTAGCATTTTCTCTATCTTTCATAGACCCATGGCCCACCCCATGAAATTCACCAATGTCAAAGTAGTTGACATGGTGATTTAAAATAAAATCTACCCACAATTTTCTAAGGAAATACAAAGGTACTTTCTTATTATTGCAGGGAAGTTTGTAAAATACCATAAACCACCTGTCCATCCAATTGTCTAAAAATGGTTGGTAGGTGCACCAATCCACACAAATGTGTTTCTTTGTGATCAATGATTATAATCTATTTTTTGGGTCAATAAACAATGTCACCAGGTCTTATTTTGAAATGTCAATGTCTTTAACCATACATTATGGCCCTGTAATAAAAAATGTGTGTTAATTGGCCTTGGGGATCGGAAATAAAGGATACAATAGTATGTATGGATGTGGTTGGTGACAACCATGAGGGATCTCAAGTATTTCATAAGTCTTGTGCAAGGGCTCTAAGAGACCTCATCCCTACATCAATTTCCATGTTTATGTTTTTCAGTTGTGGGTTGGGGTTTGGTGTGTCTTCATGTGGTGATGTTGGTTTTGGGTTTTCTCCAAGATCCATATTAATTAAGTGTGATACAATTTAATAAGGGAAAAACAATTTTTTATTAATTTTTTATCATTTAAACAAATTATGAAATAAAAAACGATAATATTAAATCAAATTATTTACCTGGAACCAATTGATGACCATGCCAGTAGATTCTGGAAGATATTTCCTCAATTTTCACTCCTAAATTTGCTTGGTCACCCTCAAAATGTGTGTCACAGTCTATTGGTGAAATGGACCAGTCGTGACCTTTTTAAAAAAATCACTCAACATGAAGGTGTGCACATTCCTAGAGCATATGTGCATTCTTAGGAACATGTGTGCATTATTTAAAAATCCTACCTAGTGTTGATGTGGTAGCCTCGATGGTGGTTCAGGGAATGTCGAAGTTGGAAGCTCATGAATGTGTGTGCATCTTTTTATAACGTGACCACACTTTTGCATGAGTGCATTTGTGGGCACACCCTTGCCACTTTTTCAACCATTGTCTTCATGTGATCTCCCTCCAATTAAATTCAATAGAAGTTTTACTCTTTTATGAGTCATCTATGATATTTTTTGCAAGACATTTTGTCCTTTGTCATATTTATTGGGAATCCAATCAACATTTCCACAACTTTAAACAATTTTTATTACTATTGTTGGCCAACAAACCCTAGGTCGATCATCATAAAGCCAATGTGGGCCATATGACCCCCCCTTTCCTGATTTTTATTTGCAAGGTCACTTTATTGATGTTCCCAACAACAAAAATAACCATGGTGCCACTAAAGGTTATAAAGAAGTTTGTTTTGAAGGTCTTCCACAAGCTAATGAGATTCATTCTAATAAAATTGTTATTGAAATTCATGCTGATCAATTTGATTTTGTTTGCGATTAGTTGAGGTGCCACCCCTTGAAAGGTTATTTTGTGGGTAGAGTTCCCTCAGGAAATGTGATTATAAATTAGGCTAAAGAAGCATGGGATCCACATCAATGGTTGTGCACAGATACCAATTGAACCCTCACAAAAGGTTTCTTTCAGTTCTCTTGTAAAGAAGAAAATCATGTCACCAAGGTGGTTATGAAAGATCCATGGATATGTCACAAATCCCTTGTTGTTTACCTAATTGGTATGAGGATTTATCTTAGATAAAGATCCCACCCAGTTTCACTTCCCCTTTGGATTGAATTCTCAAACCTTTTGATGCAGTTCTAGGATTTCCTAGATTAATCTTGACCCCCTTTGGGAATTCATGTGCCATGATCCCCATCATTTCTTAAGCCCGTGTCATTAGAAGCATATTTTCATGTAGGTTAATCTATCTCACGAGATAAAGAAAAAAGTGTTCACTAAGGTTGGATCAATGGCCATTAAGAGACATGTTAAGTATATTAACCTTCACAACACTTGGTTTTGTTATCAAATCCTTGGCCACAGGATTAAGGATTGTCCTTTGTTGTTTAAGGTTGATTCTTTTGATAACCCTCTAACAATAATGACAACTTATCAGACCTAAAATGTATTTACTATTGATGGTGAATGGATTCAAATGATGAAGAAGGTCAACATGGGAAATGTGGCTCCTAAGAGTCCATCCAAGGCCACAGTCACTTTTTGGCTCAACACCCTCCAAATCCAAATAGCTCAAATGTGGGGTTGAAGGTCTCTATTATCTATTCTACGGTTTTTCCCTCCAAAATGTGGTACATTCATAAGGATGATATCCTCTTCCAACATTAGGCAGATAAGGAACTACCAATCTTGATGATGGACATAGGTGAGCCAAGAAGAACACCCTTGATGGATAAGTGACCCATGCATTTTCAAAAACAAATTTGTTACTTTGAACAATTAAAAGGTGATAAAAGGTAAGGACGGTAAAGATATGGATGCCTATGTTGAAATTTTTCAAGGCAATACATATCATTGAATTTCAAGGGCCTCACATACCCAACTAGGTGGACCACGGTTGGCATAATTTGTTTTATAGTCTCAAAATATGATGTGTCGTGTATACGAGAATTTAAACTTACTTGATTCACTATCATTACAAACTTTCACTATATAGGTCCCGGTGATACTATCTTTCACAATAAGCATAAAGATGGGAAAGGGGGGGGTGACTACCCTAATCTCACTAATTTTTCTTCATTCATCATCGACCATGGATGTGATCCATGTAACAAATTTGTGTAGGCATTTCTCAATCTTGACAGTAGATTTTTGGTCCTTGTTAACTTGTATATACCCAATGGTGTTGAAGCTAGGGCTGAGTTATGGGATTGGTTCATTGAATTTCTCTAGGTGGTTCACTGTCTTTTTTTGTGGATATTTAAATAATGTGGAGTCTTAGGGTGACAAATTGGGAGTTAACCTGATGTGCATGACTCAAAGGGTGTGTATGGCTTAGAATGGTCTCAAGGCTAGGCTTGGTGTCTATGATCTCAACAAATATTGGAGATTTAACTCAGATTTTATGGTTCACATTGTCAAATTTTAGGGTTGGCACCAATCTAGTCATAAAATGGATGAATATGGATATGATGTTTGAACATAATACTTTTTTCTTCAATTCTGAAAGTGATCGACTAGTTAAAGTGTTGGGAGAGATTTCTCTTTCTAACCACCATCCCATTGTGTTCTCCATTTCACATTACGTTCACCATCTCTTGGGGTCTATCCAAAGCCATATTACCTAGATATANTTTTTCTTCAATTCTGAAAGTGATCGACTAGTTAAAGTGTTGGGAGAGATTTCTCTTTCTAACCACCATCCCATTGTGTTCTCCATTTCACATTACGTTCACCATCTCTTGGGGTCTATCCAAAGCCATATTACCTAGATATATATACATATTCAATTTCTCTCATATCCAATGGCATAATTGTAACAAAGGCATATTACAAATCTACAACTTGTTGGATCGACCTAGGGGAGTTGATGGGTGGATAAAATGGTTGGTAGATAGGTCATATTATGACCTTCTTACAATGGTTTTAGCAACAAATAGCAATTGTTCTAAAATCCCTCCACAAAGAAACCAAGTAAGAGCTCAAAGTATAGAGGGTGGGAGGGGGAGGGGGGGCATTATTAGAGAATTTATAATAAATTCTCTAATAATGCCCCCCCCTCCCACTCTCTAGGGGGGGAATTATTAGAGAATTTATTATAAATTTTCTAATAATGCCCCACCCTAGAGAATTTAGAGGGTGGGGCATTATTAGAGAATTTATTATAAATTCTCTAATAATGCCCCACCCTCTAAATTCTCTAATAATGCCCCCCCTCCCACCCTCTATAGAAGGGGGGGG